>CAUYQV010051410.1:0-75650 GCA_963574575.1 Galagoides demidoff | reverse complement strand
TCAGTGTCACCGATAGTGCTGCGCGCCTGCTCTACAAAGCAAAATCTCACAGCACCTGTCAGCAAGAGCAGAAGAGCCTAAGTGAAGAGTGTGGCCTCCACGTGGACAGGAAGCCTGGTTCCTTCATTCACCAGCTGAGCAGCTCTGGGCAAGTTATCGAAACTCCCGTGACGCAGTAAAATGAGAGTGATGTGGGGACTTATGAAGCTAACACATTCGAAGAACTAAGCATCTTTGCTGGCACATGATCCACAGCCAGCTGTACCGCTTAGAACTTCCATGCTTGGGCAAGTTACTTAACCTCTTGGAACCCCAGTTTTTCTCATATATAAAAATGGCACTGACTTCTTAGTACTGAGATGAGGGTTAATAAATGAAAACATGCGAAGTATTAGGATAGTGATGATAAATATAAATGTGATCTGTTGGCATTATTCTTATTAAGATGGGGCCACCATCACTCTGGAGGATTCATAGCTAAGCCACCACCACCATGGTGATGCATCTCGTATGGTCACCAAGACCTTTTAGGTTGGGAAGAACCCCAGTTCCTGTACTGTGGGGGTCATTCACAGCAATATCATCTATCTTCTTATCAGGAAAGGAAACCATAGCACTCTGGTGAGATGCATCTGTAATATCTGAAAAGAAAGCCAAGGGGCAAAATGAGTTCTCAGAAACACACTGTAAGATGCCTTAAAGGAATGCAGAGAAAGCCTACCTGCTTCTCTGGCTTCTCCACTTTGTAATTCTGTATTTTCTTGTTGCTTTTTTGATTTGGTGTTTTTATACTCTGTAACACAGGGAGAACATTAGGTTAAGGGACCTTGCCATTTTCCTATTCAGAGCAGTCCTTTCAACAATACCAAGAATTTGCACTTTGGTAGATAATGAATGACAGGAATACAACAGCCCATTAGTAAGCAAGCAAATTATTTGATGGCAACGGCTGATTTAATCAAAACATTCTGGTCTCCCTCATCTGAACCTGCACAAGGAATGGACCAATCCAATTGGAAAAAAATATTTGTTTTATCTTTGCCACATTTATTTACTCTTAGGGACTGTTTAACTTGATCAGGCAGAGAAGTCAGAAAGAACAAAAATACTCAAGGCACTAAACTGCCTTCTACGTCTGGCAACAGGCAGGAATGCCAGTGGCCTGGGGGTATTTCCACAGTGCCCTTTTCTGAAAGTCCTTTGCCCTCATTTCATGGGTAGAGAATTGACCTATACATATGCCAGTTTGGGGGACCAGAGAGTACAGAGTGCAAATTAGGGAAAATACATCAGTAACTGAACCCCCTGCTAGCTCTGTAAATGATTTCAAAGTATGAAATATTCTACTAAATGTACTGAAAATTACATGGGTAAGGCATTTGCTAGGTGTTACAGAAAGGCAAAGATAAATTAGATGTGGATTAAATCTCAAGAATATTCCAGTCGAATAGAGCACATAAAAGGCACATGAATACCTGTGGGTAGTAGAAAGCTCAGGTGTGTTTGAGGCTGGCACCCCTGGAGCAGAGCTGGTGATGGGGCTTATGTACAGGTACTTTCTTAATGGCTGGCAGGTTCGAACCCAGCCCGGGCCTGCTAAACAACAATTACAACAAAAAAATAGCCGAGAGTTGTGACAAGTGCCTGTAGTCCCAGCAACTTGGGAGGCTGAGGTAAGAGAATCACTTAAGCCCAATAGTTTGAGGTTGCTGTGAGCTATGACACCACAGCACTCTACTGCAGGCAACATAATGAGATTCTGTCTCAAAAAAAAAGTATATATTTGATCTTTGTCCCAATTTCCTGGCACAGAGCTCCTGAAACCCTTGGAAATTACTGTCTTTTGCACACAATTGAGGTGACTGTTGGTGGAGAGAGGGGACCTAGACAGCTTCAGATGGGACTTGCCCCAAGAAGAACAAACCACAAGATGAAAGAGTTAAAACTTTAACTCCTCCTTCTCCGTACCCTCAATGAATCCCCAACAATAAAAAAAAAAAAAAACTCTCAACCCCATTCCCCACTTCCTCTGAGCAGTGGTGAGGGAGTATAGATTAATTACCAATGGTCACTGATTTAATCAATTGTTTTTACTTGGCTGGGTAAGGTGGCTCACATTTGTAATCTTAGCACTTTGGGAGGCCAAGATGGTAGGATTGCTTGAGGCTGGGAGTTCAAGACCAGAGCAAGCAAGAGTAAGGCCTTCGTCTATATAAAAATACTAAAAAAATTAATTGGGTGTAGTGGGGCAGGTCTGTAGTTCTACCTACTTGGGAGGCTGAGGAAGGAGGATTACCTAAGCTCAGGAGTTGGAGTTTGCAGTGAGCTATGATGATACCACTGTACTCCAGCCTGGGTAGCAGAGCGAGACACTGTCTCAAAAAAATAAATTGTGTCTTCTTACTGACACTGCCATTAAAAATCTTAAACAGTGGGGTTTGGAGAGTTTCTGGGTTGGTGAATATGCCCATGTGCCAAGATGGTGGCTCATCCCAGATCCCCCGGGGTGGAGGCTCCTGCACTCCCACCTTCTTATAAACCCCCTCGTCTGGCTAGTCACCGCCTGCACCCTTTACACTAAATTGTAACGCAAAGGTCGCATTTCCCTCAGTTCTGTGAGTCATTCTAGTGAATTATGGAATCTGAGGTGTGGAGCCATGGAATTCTCAAATTTGTAGTTCACTGGGCAGGGGTGTCACGTGCAGCTGATATCTGAAGTCTTGCGGAACTGAGCTCTTTAACTTAAGGGATCTGATGCTAACTCCGGGAGACAGTGTCAGAGCTGAACTGAATGGGACACCCACTTAGTGTTAGAGAACTAGAGAACTGGTTGTGGTGAGGAAAAAACTCACAGGTGGTGTCAGAAGCAGTGTCAGAAACCCCCTCACAGTACCACAGTACTACAAACACCTCACCTCACAAAGGTGTCCCAGTGTGAGTCCAGGAGGATGGGCTTGTATATCAGTTGGCCAGCTGTGGGCTGCCCTTGGGGACAGAATAACCTCCCATCCATTGCTGGGCAAGGCAGCTCCCATTGGTCAAGGGCAACCCTCTGGAAAAGGAAGGATTGTGACCCATGGCAGCCAATGTTCACAGCAACAGTGAGACTCCCCAGCTTGGTAAAGGGAATCTGGGGAGACGTAACAGCGTGGACTCCAAGTGGCATTCAGAGGCAGAGAGGGATGTGTGGGTGGATGGTCCAGTGAGATGTGAACTGATCCCCTGAACCAGCAGGAAGCTAAGAGGTCCTTCAGATGGTAATTCTTTCCCTCGAAGGTAAAAGAGATTCCCTGGAATAGTTATCTAGGGAGCTCCTGCTTGGAGACCCAGTAAACCCTATGGTGATGCAAAGGAAATGTGTTTAGGGCAGAATTGGAGTAGTGGTGCACTACCTCACTTCTGGGGCACCCGAGGAGGCCCTGGGGAAGGGTGGCTACAATGGAAAATAAAGTGACAATCAAAGTCCCAGTTTGGGGAGGAAACTGGTGCCAGCCTGCTGCTTTGGAACGGAGGCAAAACCTCAAACATGATCATTTATGAAGGGGTTGCTGTTGATTGGGAGCTGGGGTTCATCTACAAACTCTGTGACCTTATTTATCTCCCACAGCATTCTTCTCAGGGCAAATTATCCTTATTTGAGAAATGAGGAGCCAGAGGTTCAGAGAGTTAAGTCATTTGCTTATGTTCACTTAGCACACCAGTGGGACCTGAGCCCTGCTCTGTCTGGCTCCCAAGTGACTGCTGTCCACTGCTAGGCTGTCACCGCTGCCTTCAAGCATTCTCCTTGGCTTCCCCCCTAAGTGAGTGATTCTTAGACCCTGGTGCAGCAAGATCACTGGAGAGCTGCTTCAGGGAGCTGCTCAGGACAGTTTGATTCAGCCGGTGGGTGCCAGGCAGAGCAGGGCCAGCTACATAATTTGCTGGGCCCAGTGCAAAAGGAAAATGCAGGGCCTTGTCCTGGGGTGCGGCAGTCCATCTTCCTTTCCCAAATGGCTGCCCCAATCCATGACTGATGGCTCCCAGGGCAGGACATGCTCAGTACTCGGAGAAGTGGCCCACTGATGAAGCTGGTGCTGCCAGCACAGTGTGGGGACAGCTGCTGCCTGGCGCTGGCCTGAGGATTGTGGTATGGTATGTGCACAGACCCCAACACGCTTAGAGTTTGTCCCCAGGCCCCCACATCCCAGGAGCAGAGGGCAGCAGCAAACACAAGCCTCTTCTCATCAACACGAGCTGGCTTCCCCTGGAGTGGAGGGCATGAGCCAAGGCTCTAAGGTTCCATGTTTGCTCCATTGACCAGGCAGACTTTCCGTAGGAAACAGTGGTTCAAAACTAAACTTAAGCTTCAGCAGTGAGGTGCTGTGTGGTTATACTGGTAGCACATCCCTGAATTCCACCCTGGCCAGAAAATGTGTGTGTTTCTAGCCAGTTCCCAGGTGACTCTGAGAACCAGTGGAGCTTTCTTTCTTTCTTTTATTTATTTATGTTTTTGAGACAGAATCTCACTATATCACTCTTGGTAGAGTGCTGTGGCATCACAGCTCACAGCAACCTCAAATTCTTGGGCTTAAGTGATTTTCTTGTCTCAGCCTCCCATGTAGCTGGGACTACAGGTGCCTGGCTATTTGTTGTTGTCGTTGTGGTCATTGTTCCGCAGCCTGTGGGTTCAAAACTGCCAGCCCTGTCGGTATACGTGGCCAGCACCATAACCACTGTGCTACCGGGGCCAAGCCAGAGCTTTCTTTGCTTTTAAAAAGACTCACCACAGGCCAGGTGTGATGGCTCAGGCCTGTAATTCTAGCACTCTGGGACACTGAGGCGGGAGGATCTCTTGAGCTCAGGAGATCAAGACCAGCCTGAGCTGCGAGACCCTGTCTCCACTAAAAATAGAAAAATAAGTGGTGGGTGCCTATAGTTTCAGTCACTCTGGAGGCTGAGGATAGAGGAGTGCCTGAGCCCAGGAATTTGAGGTTACTGTGAGCTAGGCTGACACCACCACTGTACCGTAGGGTGGGCAACAGAGTGAGACTCTGTCTTAAAAAAAAAATACCCCTTAAACAATGGGGTTGTTTGTACTACCCTGTGACTTCCCTCTCCTGCTCTGTGAAATGGCGATGAGATTTCCTGCTACATGGGCTTTGGTGACAGGACACAGGGAAGAAGGAGTGCTGAAAGTGCTCAGTGCAGAGCTCAGAACAAAGCACGTACTCAACAAAGGTTAGGACCAGCACCAGCAGCAGGATCAGGATCATCACTGTCACCGCCACCTCCACTTCTGTCCAGGTTACTGCATCAGTGCCTTTTCTATTGTTCCCTATCCGCTTCCCCTCTTCTCTCCATCCCCTCAACATGAAGGAGGAACCAGAGAAGTGTAAGGGAAGAGAAGAAGTGGGAGAGACGCCTCAGGTCAAAGCCAGCTGTGGCCAAAAGCCAGATCAAGAGGAGCTAGGTAAGGATGGTGTCATCAGTCTTAACAAATAAAAAACCTAGATCCTCCAAAATTGGCACTAGAGGGACAACGGAGTGCAAAGAGGAGGAGGGTAGATCATTGCACCCCATCTGCTCCTGAGGATTGGGCATCCAACCTGTAAAGGATAAACACAGCTCTAGAGCAGTGTTTTTTAACCTTTTTTTTTTTTTTTAATCTCAGGGCACACTTTTGCAGCACACTTAAATTATGTTAATAAAAAAAAAGTTGGCTTGGCGCCTGTAGCTTAACCGGCTAAGGCACCAGTCACATACACCTAAGGTGGCAGGTTCGAATCCAGCCAGGACCCGCCAAACGACAATGATGGCTGCAACCAAAAAATAGCCAGGAGTTGTGGCAGGCGCCTGTGGTCCCAGCTACTTGGGAGGCGGAGGCAGGAGACTCGCTTGAGCCCAGGAGTTGGAGGTTGCTGTGAGCTGTAATGCCACGGCATTCTACCCAGGCGGACAGCTTGAGGCTCTGTCTCAAAAAAAAAAAAAAAAAAGTTGAAAGAAAGAATATATTGGGCGGTGTCTGTGGCTCGGTGAATAGGGCACTGACCCCATATACCAAGGGTGGCAGGTTCGAACCCAGCCCTGGCCAAATTGCAACAAAAAAATACCTGGCATTGTGGCAGGCGCCTGTAGTCCCAGCTACTTGGGAGGTGAGGCAAGAGAATGTCTTAAGCCCAAGAGCTGGAGGTTGCTGTGAGCTGTGATGCCACAGTACTCTACTGAGGGTGACAAAGTGAAACTCTGTCTCTAAAAAAAAAAAGAAAAAGAAAAAAATATGTTTATTATGCTTTGACCTTTTGGAAAAAATTAATCAAATAATGATCTTTCAAAATTTTTGAGGCACACCTGAGATCCTGGGCATAGGGTTGAAAATCACCACTAAAGCTGGGAGATTGCTTCAGGTGTTATTTAGAGAAGAACAGCTCAAATCCCGGGGCTGGAGGCTCGGTTCCCACTGCCACCCTCTCTTGGCCATTCAGGAGTGAGTGGAGAGGTGCTGTTTTCCAGGTTAGGGCATCCAGAGCACATGACAGCAGCATGGCTAGCCACAGTGGCCACTCACCCCCACTGGACTTTACTACAGGCCCACATGGGCTCACCCACCCCACCCCACCTGGAAAGCACCCATTCAAAATCTAGGCCAGGGGCCAAGGCCCCAAGAGAGGACAGGAGCCTAAGAGCTTCTGCCGTGGGTCCCAAGCATGGGATCTCAGACGGAGAGATTCTGATTAACTAGTATGGGGTAGATTCCAGACATTGGTATTTTCGAAACTCCACAGGTGTTACTACCATGCCACGGAGGCTGGGAACCACTGCTGTACTTCTTAGCCAGCTTTGGGTTGTTCTCTGAGGACCCTTCTCTAGGTAGCTGCTGTGTAGGGGAAACAACCCACCTCCATCATTCAGTGGCATGTCCTCACCTCAGTAGTGCTCGGGAAAGTCTTCAAGGACACACAGCGTGAACACAAAAGAGGTCCACTATAGGCTAGGTGAGGATAGCAGGTGCATGTGGAACCATCTCAGGGAGAAGCAAGAGGGTCACCAGGTCAGCACAGGGCAGGATGAAGCAGTCCATCAGAGAGTGCGTCTCATGGAAAAATAATGGCTTCCCAGCCAGGCTCTGTGACTCATGCCTGTACTCCTAGCCCTCTAGGAGGCTGAGGCTGGAGGATAGCTTGAGCTCGGAGTTGCACCAGCTGGAGCAAGAATGAGACCCCGTCTCTACTAAAAATAGGAAAAATTAGCCATGTGTCACATTGGGCACCTGTAGTACCAACTACTCGGGAGGCTAAGGCAGGGCAATCACTAGAACCCGGGTGTTTAAAGTTGCAATGAGCTCTGCTGACGCCCCTGCACTCAGAGTGAGACTCTGTCATAAATCAAAACTAAATGGGTAAATAAATAAATAAAATAGTTAACTGGAGATGTTCTGAAAGGACACTCTGAAGGCCACTTCTTCATGCCTTCAAGCAGCTGTGTTGGGGAGTTTTCAGCACCTAAGCCTGGCCAGGGGGCCCACGTCTATGAGCGTGTCGCCTGGTGGGTCCTCCTCCCTTCTGTGCCAGGCAGCTGCCAGCGTAGATACAACCTCCTCATAGCAGATCAATTCCACAAACATTTGCTGAACATCTATTCTCTGATAGGCACCATGCTAGGAACTAGGGAGCACGAAATAAATAGCTGTTGTTTACTGATATTCTTAGAACGTTGACCTTAGGCAAGCTACTTGCCTCTCAATGTCATCATATATGTGATTGTAATTGGCCACATTGAAGGGCCTAGCTGTACTCCTTACTCAGTTTGGGAAACAAGCAAGATCATAAAGTGGCAGATACTAGTATACCTAGAAGCAGAGGTGCTGTGGAAACATCTGGAGGGACCCCTGTACAGGATTTGGGGGTGGGAGTTATTGAAAATGAAGTCTAAGTGAGCTAATACACCAAAACACACAGAAGGACTCCTGGCAGGTATTAAGTACCTAATAAATGTTTGCCAATGCTGTTGTTATTTTTATATTTTTAAAATTATTAGTATGTGCTGTGGTCTGAATGTTTGTGTTCCTCTCAAATTCATATGTTGAAATGTAATCTCTAGTGCAAGGGTATTAAGAAGTAGGGCCTTTAGGAGGGGACTAGTTCACAAGGGCAGAGCCCTCATGAATGGGATTAGAGCTCTATTAGAAGGGGCCCTGCAGCTCAGTGGCTTGGGCACCAGCCACATATGCCAGAGCTGGTGGGTTCAAATGCAGCCCAGGCCTGCCAAACAGCAATGACAACTACAAACAAAAAATAACCCGGCCTTGTGGTGCACACCTGTAGTCCCAGCCACTTGGGAGCCTGAGGCAAGAGAATTACTTAAGCCCAAGAGTTTGAGGCAAGATCCTCTTGCCTCAGTTTTTTTCTATTTTTAGTAGAGATGGGATCTTGCTCTTGCTGTTTGGTCTCCAATTTGGGAGCTCAAGCAATCCACTTGCCTTGGCCTCCCAGAGTGCTAGGATTTCGGGCATGAGCCCCATGCCCGGCTCAAATTAGAATCTTTTAATGAACTAATTTGCCATTAATATATATTCTTTGGTAAAAGTGTCTGTTAAATATTTTGACCATTTTTAGTTACATTTTTTAAAAAATCTTCATTACTAAGCTATAAAAATTCATTGCATATTCTGAACACAAGTTCTTTATCAGATATAGAATTTTGTAACATTTTTCCAAGTTTGCGGGTTTCTTTTTTTTAGAGACAGAGTCTCACTTTGTTGCTCTCAGTAGAGTGCCAGAGCTCAGACAGAACAACCTTCAGCTCTTGGGGCTTAGGTGATTCTCTTACCTCAGTCTCCTGAGTAGCTGGGACTATAGGTCCAGCTATTTTTTTGTTGCAGTTTGGCCAGGGCCCGGTTGGAACCCACCACCCTTGGTATATGGCGCTGGCACTCTACTCACTGAGCCACAGGCGCCGCCCACATTTGTGGTTTTTGAGACATCTTTTCTTAGTGTTATCTTCTTTCTATTATAACAGTGTTATTGAGATATATTCACATGACATTATCTTTTGAAGAGCAGAAAATTCTAATTTTGATGACGTTCAATGTATCAATTTTTCCTTTTATGGCTTGTGACGTCTGTGTCCCATGTGAGAAAGCTTTGGCTGACTCAGGGTAACACAATTTGCTTCTTTTTTTTTTTTTTATAGTTTTGTATCTTACATTTAGGTCTGCAATCTATTTCAAGTGAATTTTTGCATATGGTATGAAGACTAGGTCAAAGTTTATTCTTTTGGTATATGGATGCCCAAACATTATAGCACCATTTGTTGAAAAGCTATCTTTTCTCCATTGAATTACCTTGGCACTATTGTTAAAAATCAGTCAACTATGTATTGGTGGATCTACTTCTGGACTTTGTTCCTTTGATCTATACGTGAGTATTGCATATAGATCTATTCTTATGGGAGTATTGCATTGTGTTGATTACTGTGGCTTTAGAATAAATTTTGAAATAAAAATTGAATTGGGTTGGTGCCCACGCCACATGCACCAGGGTTGATGGGTTTGAACCCAGCCTGGGCCTGCTAAAGAAAAATGACAACTGCAACAAAGAAAAAAAAATAGTTGGGCGTTGTGGGAGACGCCTATAGTCTCAGCTACTTGGGAGGCTGAGGCAAGAGAATCACTTAAACCCAAGAGTTTGAGGTTGCTGTGAGCTGTGATGTCACACCCTACCAAGGACGACATAGTGAGACTGTCTCAAAAAACAAAACAAAACGAAATAGTGTGAATTTTCCAACTTTGTTGTCCTTTCTCAAAATCATCTCTAGGTCCTTTGTATTTTGGAATCAGTTTGTTAGTTTTTATAAAAAAAATGGCTGTTGAGGTTTTGTTTAGAATATGTTGAATCTATCGATCAATTTGCAGAGAATCAACATCTTAGTAATATTGATTTTTCCCATCCATAAATATGATCTGTCTCTTCATTTGTTTAGTTCTTCTAATTTTTTTTTTTTTTTTTGCCGGGGCTGGGTTTGAACCTGCGACCTCTGGCATATGGGACCAGCACCTACCCTTTTGAGCCATAGGTGCCGCCCAGTTCTTCTAATTTTTTTTCAGTGAACAAGTCTTACACATATTTGATTAAATTTATCTCTAAGTATTCCATGCTTTAAAATCTATTATAAATTGTATTGGAAACAATTTCCAGCTGTTTCTTGCTAGTTAACAGAACAACAATTCATTTTTATATTCACCTTGTATCTTGAAATCTAGCTAAACTTACAATTTGTTATCTTAGCTGTTTGTATTTTTTATTTCTTAGAATTTCCTGTGTAAATGGTTATGCTGTCTGCAAGCAAAGACAATTTTACTTCTTCCTTTACAATCTGTGTATCTAAAAAACATTTTTTTTCTTATCTTATTACACTGGTTGGAACCTTCAATACAATGGTGGAAAAAAGTGGTGGAAGTGAACTTTCTTGCTTTGTTCCCAATCGTAGGGAGAAAACATGCAGTGTTTTACCATTAAGAATGATTCTGCTAAGAAAACGACATGAAGGCTACGTTAACCAGTTTGATGAGAGTATTTCAAATTGTGTATGAAAACACCACACTGTATCCCGTGATTGCATTAATGTACACAGCTATGATTTAATAATAATAATAAAAAAGACAGCTTAAAAAAAAAAAAAGAATGATTCTGGGCGATGTCTGTGGCTCAGTGAGTAGGGCGCCAGCCCCATGTACCGAGGGTGGTGGGTTCAAACTTGGCCCCAGCCAAACTGCAATAAAAATAGTCAGGCGTTGTGGTGGGTGCCTATAGTCCCAGCTACTTGGAGGTTGAGACAGGAGAATTGCCTAAGCCCAGGAGTTGGAGGTTGCTATGAGCTGTGACTTCACAGCACTCTACCAAGGGCAATAAAGTGAGACTCTGTCTCTAAATAAATAAATAAATAAGAATGATTCTGATTAGGCTTATGTGGTGGCTCATATCTGTAATCCTAGCACTCTGGCCTAGGTGGGTGGAGTGCCTGATCTCAGGAGTTGGAGACCAGCTTGAGCAAGATTGAGTCCTAGTCTCTACTAGAAACAGAAAAATGAGCCAGGCATGGTGGTACATGCCTGTAGTCCCAGCAATGGGAAGCTGAGGCAAGAGGATTGCCCAAGACCAAGAGTTTGAGGTTTCTGTGAGCTAGGAGGCCAGGGCACTCTACCCTGGGCAACAGAGTGAGACTCTGTCTCAAAAAAAAAAGAAAGAAAAAATGCTAGCTGTAGGTGTTTAATGAACAAGATTGATCAGTTTAAACAAGTTTCCTCCTATTCTTAGTTTGATGGACAGACACTGAATTTTATAAATTTTTTTTGCATATACATGTATGAAGATAATTTTATGATTATATTATTCAGTCTGTTGAGATCATGAGTTTATACTGATTGATTTTGGATGCCAAACCAATCTTGTTTTCCTGGAAAGGAAGGACCACCAAAAAGATTATCCTTTTTATATATTTTCGGATTCAGTTGGCTAATATTTTAGACTATGAGAGACTGTTCTATAGGTTTCTATCTTCTTGGTCTTTGGTATTTAGATAATGTTTACCTCCTAATATGAGTTGTTAAATGTTCCCACATCTATTTTTTTTGGAAAAGTTTATGTAGGGTGGGTATTCATTCTCCATTAAGTATTTTTTTTTTGTTTGTGTGTTTGTTTTTAAGACAGAGCCTTTGTCACCGTGGGTAGAGTGCTGTGGCCTCATAGCTCACAGCAACCTCAAACTCTTGGGCTTAAGTCAGTGGTTGTCAACCTTCCTAATGCTGTGACCCTTTAATGTAGTTCCTCATGTTGTGGTGACCCCCAACCATAAAATTATTTTCATTGCTTGTGCAGCTGGGTTCGAAAATAGAAATTAAAATAATTTTTTGGTTGGGGTTCACCACAACATGAGGAACTGTATTAAAGGGTTATAGCATTAGGAAGGTTGAGAACCACTGGCTTAAATGATCCTCTTTCCTCTTGCCTTAGCTTCCCAAGTAGCTGGAACTACAGGCACCTGCTACAACACCTGGCTATTTTTTAGAGACCAGGTCTTTTTTCTTTTATTTGGAACCTCAAGCTGTCGCCCTGGGTAGAGTGCTATGGCTTCATAGCTCACAGCAACCTCCAACTCCTGGGCTCAAGTGATTCTCCTGCCTCTGTCTCCCAAGTAGCTGGGACTACAGGTGCCCACCACAACTCCCGGCTATTTTTTGGTTGCAGCCATCATTGTTGTTTGGCGGGCCTGGGCTGGATTTAAACCTGCCAGCTCAGGTGTATATGGCTGATGCCTTGGCCGCTTAAGCCACAGGCGTCTAGCCTACAGAACAACTTTAAAGGAAGAAGTGAACCTTTGTAACAGGACTTAAGACACTAACAGAACTGAAGAGCTTCCTAACAGAAACAAAGGCAAGTCTTCACAGCTGTGTGACTTGAGCAGCCAAAGCTGGATGATGGCCTGAAACGTGACTATATAACTGGGATGAAAACACATAACAATATCACAATACTAAGTGAAAGCACTTTACACCCATGTAGTGAAATGAAACAGGTTACAAATGTGGAGAATTTAGCAGGCAAAACTGTATTACAAGCAACATTTTATTTTATTTTATTTATTTTGAGACAGTCTCATTTGGTCGCCCTCAGTAGAGTGCTGTAGTGTCATAGCTCACAGCAACCTCAAACTCTTGGGCTTAAGTGATTCTCTTGCGTCAGCCTCCCAAGTAGCTGGGACTACAGGCGCTCACCACAATGACTGGCTATTTTTAGAGATGAGGTCTCACTCTAGCTCAGTCTGGTCTTGAACCTGTGAGCTCAGGCAATCCACCTGCCTTGGCCTCTCAGAGTGCTAGGATTGCAGGCATGAGCCACCATACCCGGCCCCACAAGCAACATTTTAAATCATCCTTATCATCCTTTTTAAGCCATTGCCACTATTTGAGACATCTAAAACAAATATAAAAATGAGCCTTGTAGTGTTTTTTTGATGTGTTTTTTTTGTCTTTAAGTATTTTTTAAAGCTTGATGTTAAACTCAAAGTATATATTAGGTAGCTAAACTGTCAACTGTGAGCAGCATATGCAGAGTGGTCCAAGTTTTTATTTCAAACTCTGATTCTAATTAATCCTCCTAAATATTATTCTTTAAGTCATAATTTCATCCATGGTGGAAAAACTTTAGAAAGTTGCCTAAAATTTTCATATCTGTGTCTTTGAGTAAATAACTAGACCATGTTGAAAATTATCAGGTCTAGTAAACCAGGTTTAAAGTGAATGCCCTATTTTATTGTATTTATTGTATTTATTTATTTATTTATTTTGAGACAGAGCCTCAAGCTGTCACCCTGGGTAGAGTGCTGTGGCATCACAGCTCACAGCAATCTCCAACTCCTGGTCTTAGGCAATTTTCTTGCTTCGGCCTTCCAAGTACCTGGGACTACAGGTGCCTGCCACAACGCCTGACCTTTTTTTGGTTGTAGTTGTCAGTATTCTTTGGCAGGCCCCTGCCAGCTCTGGTGTATGTGGCTGCTTGAGCTACAGGAGCTGAGCCTGAATAACCTATTTGAAAAGCAGCTTATCCTCCAAGGTACTTTTTCACTTAAAAATGTTACTTTTGTAACATTGTAGCAATTCTTTTTATCATGTTACTAAGCCTTATATAAAACAGGAAAACCTGTTTTCCTAAGGACAATTTGTTTATCTATTAATATACTTTGTTTCAATTTACTTATGCATAAAGCAGGTATTTTTCTAGCATCATCAAAGGGTCACTATAACAATAAAATCAGGTGTATGCTATGATACATTGGTGAAAAGAGATTCAAACTATCAAACGAAGGCAAACTGATGTTGTTATACTACTTTCTTTTATGGTGGGGCATGATCATTATAATTATGATTTTAATGAGCCGGGAGACTAGGCCAGGCCTGCATGTGTAATCAGGTGGTCCTTCCACGTGGAATGTATGTGGAGGTTGTCCTGCGGTTTGGGGAGGTAGCTACTGTTTGTAGAGCCTCCCTTTCCTGGCTCTGCCACATTCTTTGGCTAACATTAGTCTCACCCATGATTGCCAATCTACAGGTTGGTTCACAGGGTGCTGTCACTTCTCAGAATTCCATGACTAAGCTAGGAGTGGTGTTTGCTGTTTACTAATAGGTATTTCTCCTTCCTGTTCTGCTTACCACATCATCACACTAGGCCTTGACCCTTGTGAACTTAACTGGAAAGTCAAACATACCTAGAAGCTGTCCAGGCTTAGGTCTAACAACACCATCAGCTGCTCTTTGGAGGTCGTGGAACAGAAACTGGAGGTGATTCAAAGGAGAAGGAAACTTATCCAGTCCACATTTTTCACAACACTGATAAGAAAACAAAAATCCGGAGAAGTTACAGGACTTGGTCAAGTTCCCCTCTTCTGTGAAGCCTTTCCTGACATCCCAAGGTAGTTGGAGTGGTGCTTCCCAGCTGTTTGCAGAACCATTCTGGGCATTCCCCCCGCCCCACCAATAGCTTTTCACCTTTTGTTAGAATAATCTGTTGATGGTTTCTCCCTCATTAGACTGAAACCTCCTAAGCAGAAGCCTGAGTCCACCTCGCACCCCTGGGTTGTATAAGGCCTGGAACATTTTAAGTACTCACAAATGTTGAATGGGTGACTCCCACACGCCATCTATTAGGCACTAGGCAATGGAGTCAGACTCATAGAGATGTAGGAGAAACTTCTAGAAAGCCAAGTTCCTCTTGGTGGCAGACCAGAGTCTGAAGGGTAAGCCAAATAGTAAGCGGAGAAGCACATCCATCCAGAGGAAGATGAAAAAGTTAAGTGGATCCAGGCCAGAAAAAAGCTGGTAAAAGTCTTCCCATTTCTTCCTTCATAAACACATTAGATTCATTCATTCATTCAATAACTTTTTTTTTTGGAGACAGAGTCTCACTCTGTTGTACAGGCTAGAGTGCCGTAGCATTAGGCTAGCTCATAGCAACCTCAAACTCCTCAAGTGATCCTGCTGCCTCGGCCTCCTGAGTAGGTAGGCCTGTAGACACCTGCCACAGGCCTGGCTAATTTTTCTATTTTTAATAGAGATGAGGGTCTCATTTTGCTTAGGCTGGTCTGGAACTCTTGAGTTCAAATGATCCTCCTGCCTCAGCCTCCCAAAGTGTTAGGATTATAGGCATGAGCCACTGTGCCCAGCCTCATTCAACAACTTTATATTAAATACCTACCCAGGGTACCTATCAGGGCCAGGAGCTATTTTAGGCACTGGGGAAATAGTAGTGAATGTAACAAAGTCCTTGCTATGTTCTGGTGGGAAAAATACAATAAACAGAAATAAATAATCATTATAATGTCAGGTAGTGGTCAAGTGTTAGGATGAAAATTAAAGCAAGAGAAAGAAATGGTCACTGATAATGGAAAGGAAAACCCTCTCTGGGTGAAGACGTGAATGAAGTGAGAATACAGGGGAAAGAGCATTTCAGAGGCAATAGCAAGTACAAAGGCCCTGAGGTGGGCTTGGTGTGTCTGGGCAAGAAGGAGGCCAAAGAGCATTGTGGGTGAGGAGGAAGGTAAAATGTAAACAGGGTCCTTCTCAACACCTGTCTCTTATGGGTGATGATCCTCTGAATATACAGACCAAGTCTAATAAGGAGAGTCCCATTCAGACCTTTATCTTTCAGTGGTACCTTAACAGGGATCAACCATCTATTCTCTTAGAACAAAGGTTCTCCCCTGAGGGTACTAAGCCCCTGCACCTTCACCGGCAGGTTTCAGGTTGTTGATTAACCCCCACTCTCTGTGCCTCTAGAATATTTTGTTGCAGACAAAGCCTCAGATGAAGCCTGGACATAAATAGCTGTAGAGCCAGGTAGGACTATAGAAGGATGAATGGGGTCAGGTGTAAGAACTCAGCCTAATAGTCTCCCTCTCTCCCGTTTGTCCTGAGTTAAGTGGATCCAGGCCAGAAAATCCAGGATTTTAGATCTATCTTTTATTTCCCCCACTTCCAGCAGAGACTTGAGTCCAGAAAAGTGTTTCCCCATCATAAGAAAAACAACAAGGCAAGGCTGATGGCAAATGACAAGTGATCACTGATGGGGCTGGGAAGAGGTGAACGGGAGGGCAAGGCCTTCCAAAGGGGTAGCTGCTCCTCTGGCCCAGTTGATCACCGCCATCCCAGCTCACATAGCTTCAAACTCCTAGGCTCCAGCACATATTGCTCAGGCTGGTCTAAAACTTGTGGCCTCAAACAATCCTCTTCCTGTACCTCCCTAAATGCTGGTTCTCTAGGCGGGCATCATCATGGGTGGCCACTCTTTAAATTTTCTGGGAATGGGGTCTTGGCATGTTGTTCAGGCTGGTCTCAAACTCCTGGCCTCAAGTGGTCCTCCTAGCTCAGCCTCCCAAAGTGCTGGGGTTATAGATGTGAAGCATAGCACCCAGCCCAGATCTTAGAGTTGGTTCAAGAAAGCAGAAATCTGGATCTCTTCGGGGGTGAAATGTCTACATTTTTAATTTAGTTCACGTTCTTTTGATAATCCTGGCACACCAACCGTAATATTCTAGAGGAGTCAAACACAGTCCCCATAGGCAGGTGGTTTTTGACTTCTGGTCTCCAGATCTTATCAGAATTTCTGAGAAGTCTGTGACCTAATAGCATTGACAACCACTATCTTAGAACATGACTCCCCCCTCCATTCCACGAGGTGGGGGGAAAGACTGAAGAAATGCCCATTAATCATGTTCTTGGGCCCCCAAAGCCAAGGGAAGCTGTCTGCCTCCCTTCTCCCTGTTCCCACCCCTGACCCAGAGCACTAACCCCGTGGCAGCTGCTTCCTTTCCCTCTTCCTATGCCCACCAGTGAGTGTCCCCCAATCTGGGGACAAAGCAAGTAGGACATTGTAAAAGGGAATTCATGCTGAGAAGCATCATGCCAAAAGCAAGAGATGTTCATTAAAATAGAAGGCAACTCTGCTTCCTCCTCTCAATTTATATGCTGTCCCCTCCCCTAACTGTGTCCACATGCAAGCCACCATACGCATTGAGAATGCCTTTGGCTACTATGTTACAAAAACTAAAATCAAACCAGGTCAGTAAAAATAAACACATTGTCTCCTGTGCGGGAGAGGCCCCAGGGTCAGGCAACTTCCAGCACCATTACATTCAAATGCTCAGGGATCTCTCCCTCTCACCCAAACCTCAGCTCTGCTTCCTCCTCTGCAGCCTTTGTTCTTTGACTGGGTCCCTCCAAGTAGTGGCACGATTGACTTACATGGTCATTATTACTGCTCATCGTCCCACAAGGGGAGAGAGACTGCTTCTCTTGTGTTGTTGTTGTTGTTTTAAGATTATTTTATTTTATTTAGATAGAGTCTCACTATGTTGCCCTTGGTAGAGTACCGTGGCATCATAGCTCATAGCAACCTCAAACGCTTGGGTGTAAGCGATTCTCTTGTCTCAGCCTCCCAAGTAGCTGGGACTACAAGTGGCCACCACAGCGCCTGGCTATTTTTTGTTGCAGTTGTCATTGTTTAGCTGGCCCCGGCTGGGTTCAAACCCACCAGCCTTGGTGTATGTAGCTGGCGCCCTACCCACTGAGCTACGGGTGCCACCATTCTCCATTCTCTTGCAGTGTTCACAGCAAATCCTGAAAAAAACCATCTGGTTGGCCCCCCTGGCATTGTGATACTGGATAAGCCCCTGTGTCTGAGGGCATGAGACATTCCCACTGGCTGACCTGGGTCACATGCTCTACAGAAGTATGGGTCCCAGAATCCCAGGGACTGGGCGAGGAGGGTGTGTGTGTGTGTGTTGGCAGTGGCAGGGAGATGACAAACTCTAAAGGGAGGGATGCTGGACACTTAAAGTGTACCTTCTGCCCATAGGCATGTCATGTCACGCAATTGACAGGGGCCATCCTATTGCTCCTCCAGCCCCCAAACAAAAACGAAAAAACTTGGCAGAAGCCCAGTGTGGAGGACCTGGCAATTCCAGTACATGCCTTGCAAAACCGAAGACCTCTGGTTCTGGTTCGGCACACAGATTTCCAAGCTTCGGTGACTCCTTGATGCAAGCAACGAAAGAAATCCTCCAGCTGTGTGAACATGTCTTTCTCCCTTCCTGCCTCACATAGAAAGACAGTTCCCTGAAGATGGGAACCTGTACCACCGAAGGGAAATCTCCCTGAAAATCTAGGAAAAAATGGAATAACTTTTGACACCCTATCTATATGCGTTTTAAAGCTGAAGGGGAGCTCCAGGGAATTGACTAGATGAAGTTCTCAGGCAGCTGTAGAAGGTAAGGTGGGACGATGGTTAAATTTCTTACAGGCAAATGTAAGATAATCTTGTCCATAGGGGAAGAATCCAAACTAACTGAGAGTAAACGATGATAGTTGAAATAACAGCTACTCTTTATTAACTAAAGTAGAACCTCTTTATTTGTCCACCCGAAGGACTGTAACAGACCAGTTAACATGCGGAGGTGGTCAACACAAGGAACTTGGACTACTGGACTGATAGGCACATGTCCAGTCTATGGAAATTAGGTCAACTTAAAGAGGTGGTCAGTGTAGGGAGGTGGTCAACTATGGAGGCTTTAGTGTACTTTGCTAAGTGCCAAAGCACTTTTTATAGATTATGTTGTTTAATTCTCACAATAGCCTTCTAAGATAGGTACCAGTACTGTCTCCATAGGAGGCTAAATAACTTGCCAAAGATTACATAAGAAGCAAGTGGCGGCACAGTGAGAATTCATATCTGGGCAGTTTCACTTTAAATGTGGTGCTGACACATTCATTTATTCATTCATTCATTCATCCAATTATTATGCTGAATGCCTACTACATGCTGGGGACCATTCCAGGTGCTCAAATACAGCTGTCAACAAATACAAATACATGAAGTTGACCTTCTAGTGGGAGTGGGGGGGTGACAGCAAGTTGGACAAATAAATAAAACATACACCAGGTTAAATAGTGATCAGAGAAAGAATTGTGAGGGGGAGGGTCAATTCTGACCGGGGTGCTCAGGCAAGGTCGCACTAAGAAGGTGGCATCAAATAAAGATGTGAAGAAGTGAGGAAGCAAACCATGTGCCCATCTAAAGAAGACCATGAAAGGCAGAGGAGACAGCGAATGCAAAGGCCCTGAGGAAGGGCAGGGTGGTATGGTCTAGAATTGGCAGAGTCTGCAGTAACTTGAGCAGAATGATCAAAGAACAGAGCAGGAGGGAATGAGATCAGAGAGGTCAATGGAACCCGGTTTCACAGGACCTTTCAAGTGGCGAGCAGGGTTTTTCCTTTTACGCCTGTGTGACGCAGCCAGCTGGGTTGGAGCAGAGGAGAGACACGAAATGATTTAGTTTAGGCAAAAATCACTCTCACTACTGTTAGAGGGGCAAGGAGGGCCACTGAACAGGCAGAGACTAGGGCAGCTTGAGTGGTGCCCAGTGGACATGCGACAAGGCTTCAGTTTTGAGTTTATTGTGAAATCAGTGTCAAAAGATTGGCTGACAGGTCAGATGTGGGGTGTGTGACAATGACAGCAGTTAATGATGGCTCTAAGGCTTTGGCCTAAAGCAAAGGAAGACCAGAATGGATGTTTGCAGAAGTGGGGAAAAGCACAGGAGAGGTGTCTTTTGTTTTGTTTTGCTGGGAAGAATTATCAGGTCTCAGTTTGGGATGTGATAAATTGGAGATACCACTTAGGCATCTGAATGTGATGCTGAGTGGCAGGTCCAGAGCTCAGAAGAGAGGTCCTTTGGGACTGGAGTTATAAGGTCTATACACTATACTCCACTCCCTCAGAGGAGCTGAAGATGTTAACCCACATGCAACTTTGGAAAAACGATGACTATCAAAAATACTGGAACAAATTTTGAGCTTGAAAGTAGAATTGTGGGTTCGGAATATATATATGTATATATGTGATAAATGAAGTGAAATATCACTCTATCCCATAGATACGTATATCAACTAAAAATAAAAGGAAAAAATAGCTGGGCACAGTGGCTCATGCCTATAATCCCAGCACTTGGGAGGCCCAGGTGAGTGGATTGCTTGAGCTCACAAGTTCAAGACCAGCCTGAGCCAGACTGAGACCCCCATCTCTAAAAATTAGCATTGTGGCCGCATCTGTAGTCCAGCTACTTGGGAGGCTGAGGCAAGAGAATCACTTACACCCAAGAGTTTGAGGTTGCTGTGAGCTGTGATGGCAGAACGCTCTACCAAGGGCGACAAAGTGAGACTTTTCTCAAAAAAAAAAAAAAAAGGAAAAATACTGGAATAGTATTAAAGGAAGTAAAAAAATTAAAACAAATTTTTTAGGGTCTTGCTATTTACCCAGGCTGGTGTCAAACTCCAGCCTAAAGTGATCTTCCTGCCTCAAGGGAAGTCAAATTTAAAATTCACCCATATGCTGCCACTTTTCTAAAAACAGCTGCTTTTATTTCTCCACATTTCCTTCTGTTTTGGCCCACACGCATACACAATCTCATAATCATAATTCAGATATAATTTTAAATTCTTTCTCCCCCACTTAACATGACCTCAAAAATATTTTTCTATGTGGCGCTTGCATGTGCTTCTGGAGGATTAAAAAGGCCAGCAAAACCCTAGGCATTGCTGGGAAACATTTTATATACAAAAGTAAAAAATCCCTCTTTGGTACAAAGCTTGTCCTCCCTATAGCTGCTGTTGTGCTTACTGTAATCTTCTTCGACAGCGATTCTCTGCTGAGGTGACTTTGCCCTAGAACCTGAATGATGAGAGCCAGCCCTACACCCCTTTTAGGGAGGGGCATTCCAGTAAGAGGAACCGGCACATGCAAATGCAACAGGCAAGACTTAAAGAGTTGCTGGGAGATACATTTCAACCAACTATTAAATAGAAATTAATCCTTGTACACATTTAAAGAATACCTTTTAATTTTTTCTTTCTTTTTTTTTTTTTAGAGACAGTCTCACTTCGTTGCCCTTGGTAGAGTACCGTGGTGTCACAGCTCACAGCAACCTCCAGCTCTTGGGCTTAGGCGATTCTCTTGTCCCAGCCTCCTGAGCAGCTGGGACTACAGGCACCCACCACAACACCCAGCTACTTTTGCTATTGTTGCAGTTTGGCCGGTTTGAACCCGCCACCCTCGATATATGGGGCTGGTGCCCTACTCACTGAGCCATGAATACCTTTTTTTTTTTTTTGAGACAGAGCCTCAAGCTGTCCCCCTGGGTAGAGTGCTGTGACATCACAGCTCACAGTAACCTCCATCTCCTGGGCTCAAGTGAGTCTCCTGCTTCTGCCTCCCAAGTAGCTGGGACCACAGGTGCCCGCCACAAGGCCCGGCTATTTTTTTGGTTGCAGCCGTCATTGTTGTTTGGCCGGCCCGGGCTGGATTTGAACACGCTACCTTAGGTATATGTGGCTGGCGCCTTAGCCACTTGAGCCACAGGCGCCAAGCCATCCACGAATACCTTTTAATTTAAACTACAGAAGCAAGGGTTCACCCTCTTATCAAGAGAAGCCTTATAGAATAATTTAGAAGGTAGTGAAACCCGGTAGATGTAGTGGTTTTTAAAAGGTTCTGAGCCTCAGATTACTCACAAACTCCACGTGGAATCTGGTTTGTTTATTTATCTCAGTCCCGCACCCAGAACCCAGGTCTAGCTCTTAATGTTATAGAAAAGTCCAGAGGTCCAAAGAGGGCAAATGACTTTCACAAAATTATTCAACTACATAGATAGGGTTTTGAATAGACTTCCCTTAGCTCCACCCTCCTTGTCAAATATTTTTTTCCAAAAAACAAAACTTGATTCCGTGCATACGACTCCACGGTTAACAAAGCCCTTTCTTAGCTGGGAAATGCTCCCACCTCAGGTTCACCACCTTATCATGTGCATAGAATTATTTACTCAAAAGCAGGAAAATTACTGAGAAAACCATTGTTCCCCGGGAGCTGGGAGATAGCGCGCACTTCCTTGCAGGGCCGGCAGGGGGGGCACCAGACGAGGTTTGTAAGCCGCGCCTCCCTTGCACCCCTCCCCCTCCTCGCCCAACTTCCCCATAGCCACCGCTTCAACTCAAAGTGGCCATTGACCTTTCAAGCTTTTGAACAGTGATGCAAGAGAATAGTATTTCAAAGAAAAATGGTTATCAAAATTGTGGGTCCGTTTTTCCCACGAGTGTTAATGGTTTTGAAAAAGTAGGTCACATTTAAAGTAGGTCACATTTCGGAGGCGGGCGTTCAAGCAAGGAGATGAGTTTCCACTGAGGCCAGGTGGCCTCCAACCCGGTGGGAGGTGAGAGTTCCCGGGCAGGGAAGAGGTGCCGGGATCCTTCCGAATTCCCGGCCCCGAGGCTCCAGCCCTGCAGGGATTCGCCGAGACCGGCGCTCTCCGGACTGCGGACACGGAGGCCCGGCCACTTGACACCTCCTGGGAACGCAGGTAAGGGCCACCACCCCACGGCCGGCGATTGTGGGTCCAGCGGAGGAGACGTTGGAGCGGAGAGGAGGAAGCAGGGAGGAGCTGGTTGGGGCTGGTGCGGGTGACAGCGATCCCGAGCGCCAGGGGGAGGGGACAAAGGGCCGCGAGCGCCCTTTAAGGAGGCGCCGCTCTCCTCCGGCTCTGCCTTCTAGGACCCGGCCCAGGGGACTGTCTCCGGTCGGCTCCCTGCGGCCCCCGGGCGTGGGTCCCCTGCCCTCAGCAAGGCGTCCCCGCCCTGCCAAAGTGCTGAGACCAGCCACCCCCGCTGGGGAGGTTTTCTAAGACCCCCCAGTCTCTCCTGCACCCTCTCACAAAATATGCGGCCTGGAGGGTCGCATCGAGGCGACGCTGAGGGAAAAAAAAGAGGAGCCCCCTCCTCGCGGGGGACCCAGGGGGGTGCACCAGGGGCAAGGATGGCCATTACGCGCTGGGCCTGGGCGCTCAGCTGGCACAGGCGGGGGCGGGCTCCCGTCGCCGAAACGGCGTTGGCGGCGCCGGGGACTCCGCTCGCTAGCCCCGGAGCCCCCTGGAGTTGGAGGGGGTCAGAGGAGGGTGGGGTCTCAGGCGCCCAAAGCGCCTGCCCCCGCGCCCGAGCGCTCCCAGCCGGTCTTCCTTGTAGCTGGCTTTTTAGCGCCGGAGCCTCTTTAAAGCGGTAGCCGGGGCGCGGTCACGTGAGGCGGATTCCTGGAAAGTTCCTGGAAAGCGGCCTCCGCAGCAGCCGGGCGGGGCTCTAGGGGAGCGCGGCCGGGGGAGGGAGGCGGGGAGCGAGGGAGGCGCGTCGAGCTGGGAAGTCGCGCGCACACACGGCTCCGGGGACAGACGTTTAACTCTTGCCAAGTCTCGCCGCCGCCGCGGCTCGCGGGCAGGGCTTCCCCGGAAGCATGAGCCCTCTCGCCCGCAGCCGCCGGCGCTGCGCGGGCCCCGGACGGCGCGCTCCGAGGTCCTGGGCGCGCAGCCTCAGGATCCCCAGCGCCGGCAGCTCGGGCGACCGTAGCAGGTACCGGAGGGGGGAGCCCGAAGGCTCCGCCCCGAGGAGCGGCGCTGGGGAGGGCGGCGGCGGGCGGCTGGGGCTTCCGCAGTTGGGATCGCTGGGGGAGAGGGTCGGGGTGGCAGCTGTCTCCTGAGGCTGGGCGATACTGCCCGCCTTCTCCGGTTCCTTCTCGGCGTCGGGAAGAGTCGGGAGTTCTCCCCCCCCCCAAAAAAAAACCTACCAAATTAATAATCCGAATAACCTGATCTCCCGCTCTTCCCCACCAGCCTCCCGCCCTCCCTCCTTTCCTTCCTCCCTCCTTCCCATCTCCTTGGTCGCTGCCGGGGGGAAACCAGGCGGCTGCCCGAGGGTGGGGCGAGTCCGAGTCTGGAGGGGTTGCCGGAGCTTGGGGAGAGGGTTTTGAGGCAGTGTTTCCCGGGGCTTTTGTCCGTACTTTGCGTAGAGAACTCTGGCCGCCGCCGTCGAACGCGGGGCGGGTCGCATCCCCTGGTATCTCATTCCTAAATTAAATGTCAACGGGGGAAAATCGGGCAGACACCCCTCCTCTCCTGGGCCCCTCCCGATGCCCCCGCCCCATGTCCGCTGGGGAGGCTGCTCGGTGCGGAGGCGGCGGCAGAGGTAAGGGCTCGGTGTTAGTTACTTGCGCGTCCCGCAGCACTAGCTGCGGCTCGCTCGGCCCCAGCCTGGACTCCCAAGTCCCAGCTTGGGCTGCGCGCTCTGGCTGATTCCTCGACAGCGCCTGCGGCGGCAAGAGTAGCGGCGGCCAGCCGGGTCCGGGAGCTACCGCCGGGCGCCCCCGAGCGGGCACCGGGCAGCGTGGGGAGGGGAGCCAGGCAGCCTGTGGGTGGGAGCGATCCAGCGAACTACAGCACCTCCGCACCCTGGGTTGGCAGCCGGCGCCCTGGGAGCCCCGCAGCGCTTTAGGGCGGAGAACCAAGTTTGTGTGTTGTTGCTTCCTCCCAGGGGCCCTCGGGCTGCGCGGGGTGTGAAATGGGAGTGCCAATTTGGGGATCTCTACTGTTCTTCCTTTTTAAATTTTTCTGCTTGTCCTTGACAAGGGCCTATTCCCACTGGACCCTGAGGAGACTACTTGCTCTTCCCAGGCTGCTAGCCTGGTATTTCAGCAAGCAGGCCCTTATGCTGGACGTCACCCCCATTCACCCTCATCCTGTCCACCCTACCTCCGCCCTTCCAGACCTCCCCGGCCAACTCTTGAGTCTTGGATCTCTGCTCTCTCTTTATCCTCCTTTCCCTAGAGCTGGGCCCGGCGGTAACTGAATGCTTGGGGTTAAATGGTGCAGGAGCAAAGAGGCGGAGAAGTCCCTGGGATTTTCCACGTCTCTGTTTCCCCACCCCCACCCAAACCGCAGGGGTCCAGTTAGGACTGACCCAACCCCCCCCACACACACACACACATACACTTTCTCTTTGCAGGCGATCTGAGGGTGACCACGTCTGCGAGGGACTTTGCTATCTGTCTGCCAGGACCTCGGGAGAAAGAACAGATAGCTCCTTATCTCCTTCCCCTCTGCCAGCATTTCGGGCACTCAGCAGGGACTCGTTTTGGGGTTCCCATTGACTTCCAGGAAGGACGGGAGCCCTTCTCTGACCCCAGCTCGGGCAGTCACCTGTCTTTGCCGCAGTGATATTTATCCCATGACCCTGCGGTGCCTGGAGCCCTCCGGGAATGGCGCGGAAGGGACGCGGAGCCAGTGGGGGACTGCGGGGTCAACGGAGGAGCCATCCCCGGAGGCGGCGCGTCTGGCGAAGGCCCTGCGGGAGCTCGGTCAAACAGGTAGGGACTGAGCGGCCGCGGCGCGTGCGGGAGAGGGCGCCTCCAGAAAGAGGCGGCAGGAGGTTGCGTTGGCTGGGAGCACAGCTGGGACGTGGAGCAGACGGGAAGCAAAGAATGGGGTGAAAACACGTCCCCTCTCTTCCCGTCCTGGATCCGGGGGTAGGGTGGGGGAAGGACTCGCAGAGGACGTCCGCACGGCCCTGGATACTTGGGAATGCGAAAGCAAAGCGGTTCTCTAGGGTCTCAGGGGCCCGGGGGAAGGCAGAGCGCGAAGAGGGTTTCTTGGAAAAACCTTTTACTATTTAGCGCGGCTTCTCAGGGTTGGGTGCTCAGTTTCGAACCCTCCCCAGGAAAAGCGCCCGGCGCCTCCCTTTGCGCGGGGTGCAAGGGCAGCGAGCGGGCCCAGGGCTCCCCGCAGCCTCAGCCGCATCCGGTTGCCGGGCGGTGCCGCCGCTGCAGCCCGGGATCTTGGCGGCCAAGTCCTGGACTGACAGATTGCCGCGAGGGCGGATGCCCCGGAGCCGGGAAGAGCGCAGGCTGCGGATCCCCAGCCCAGCGCGGCTTCTAGGGCCGGCGCGCCCAGGGTACAGCTTGAAGTGCAGACAGGCGCTTTGGGCGTCTCAGTATCGTCCCTGGGCATTCGAAGGAGGAAAATAGAATTAAATATCTGGCAAATAATTCTGGCTTTCAAAAGTCTGGATCCTAAAAACCTACGTTTGAGGCAAAGCTGAAGTTTTGATAGCAACTGCGGGAGGGTGACTTGCGGTTCCGGTCTTCCCAGGCGGGCCACCAGCTTTCCCTCCGCGGGAGGGTCGGGCAGATTGCGAGTATCCCAGCAAACGGGGGCCGGCGGGGGGGGGGGGTGTTCATTGTTTAAAGTTTTTGAAAGCAGAGTGTCTTTGAATCTCTTTTGAAAACCGGATGGGCGGGGGAGATGGTGCGGGAAGATCAACTGGAGATTCTTGGGGAGACCAACAGACAGAATTTGGATTAGGGCAAAGTCCATGAGTTTAGCAAAGACTGTAAACTTGAATTACTAATTATTCACTGGGCTTCCAGTGAATGGACTGATAAGATAGTTGTAATCAAAGCAGCGAAGAGAAGCTATGGTACCAGAACTGTACTTTTAAAACAAGTAAAAGTAAATAGCGGTGCTTTCTAGAGCTTGCAACCTAGTAGAGTCTTTGGGGGAAGAGGGCAGGGATACCAACCATCCCAAAAAGTTGCTTCTGTTTTTACTCTTTTGGAATTACTGGAGTTGGATTAAGAGCATGGCTCTTATTTCTAACTTCTAGTTTATTTTAATCTTTATTTTACTTAGTATTAAAAGTGTTATGCTTTGCCAGCCCCCGTGTCATGTTGCAAATATTCTTTTGGTTCTTTAGAAGAAAATCTTAAAGATGGTTCATAGAAGATGAACTTAAAGTGATTTTTTTTTAAATAAAGAAAACTGGCACAGTTTGTGTTTGTAAAACGGACCCACATTTTTTCATTAAATTCCTACCAGAAGTATTCGTTGTGGCTCCTGGTAAACTTCTCACATACCTTTCTTTAAGAGCTAGAAAAGTTATTGCCAAGTACTCGCTCTATTCTAAAGATTCGTATAATAACTATTTTACCCTCTTTTTTCTTTTTCTTTTTGAACAAAAACCCCAGGATGGTACTGGGGAAGTATGACTGTTAATGAAGCCAAAGAAAAATTAAAAGAGGCACCAGAAGGAACTTTCTTGATTAGAGATAGCTCGCACTCAGACTACCTACTAACAATATCTGTTAAAACATCAGCTGGACCAACTAATCTACGCATTGAATACCAAGAAGGGAAATTCAGATTGGACTCTATCATTTGCGTCAAGTCCAAGCTTAAGCAGTTTGACAGTGTGGTTCATCTGATCGACTACTATGTTCAAATGTGCAAGGATAAGCGGACAGGCCCAGAAGCCCCCCGGAACGGCACCGTTCACCTTTACCTGACCAGACCACTCTACACGTCAGCCCCTTCTCTGCAGCATCTCTGTAGACTCACCATTAACAAATGTACCAGTACCATCTGGGGATTGCCTTTACCAACAAGACTAAAAGATTACTTGGAAGAG
Organism: Galagoides demidoff; assembly: GCA_963574575.1. NCBI lineage: Eukaryota > Metazoa > Chordata > Mammalia > Primates > Galagidae > Galagoides > Galagoides demidoff. Next base: position 48,296 of record CAUYQV010051410.1, on the reverse strand, counting down.
TATAAATTCCAGGTATAAGTGTTTCTCTTTTTCTAAACCTGCCTCACATAGAGTTATCTCCGAATGCAGCTATGTAAAAGAGAACCAAAACTTGAGTGACTGCTCTGGATAACTAACTACATGGAATCCTGTCTAAGAACAGCTAAAGTCCATCTAATTTAAACGTGCAAAGCGGTAGCTAGGTATTTAAAGCGCCCCCTCCCACTGAAATATTTTCACCTGGTGATGTTTCCCTTCCTAAATAAAATGTCCCAAGTCAAGGTGGAAGGAGCAATTGATCAGAATGCTTTGCCTTGCTGAGGTTCCTTTCTATCAGGTCAAAGGTCCAAGCTCCAGAAGCAAAGAGCTCCACTAAAGAAGTGTAAAACCCGAGCTCGCAAAGGCTTAGCTTCAGTTTTACAGGTCTGATGATCAGAATCTACTTTAGGAGATTTTCTATTTTGCATTCTGATGTACCTAGGAGTTTTGTTAAACAGATCATGCCTGTGAGTATTTATCCTTCATTTTATGCAATTAACCAAATCAACCAAAAAAAAAAAAAGCGAAATCCTGTATTTGTCTTTTTACTACATGTATAAACTCTCTCCTGTGACTGAGTACTGTAGTAATCCATTTTAAGGGAGCCTTATTTCAGAAATATTTCAACCTGGTGCAAATGGAAAAGACTTTTTCTTTTCCTTTAAGGCTAAAGACAAGAATGTCATGCTATACAGGTGCACCCCAATCCCTGTTAGTAGAAACCAATGTAGATATAGACATTTTACCCTTTGAAGTAGCTGTGTCTCGACCCATTGCCATTGATTTTTTGGAAATGGCTTTAGATATTTCCCAGTTGTCCTCAATTGTCTAACCATGGACATTAGCAGACGTCTCCCTTCTACCACGTAGAATACTTTTGACTCAATTTTCTTCCAGACATAGGGGGATACCTGCCTGTTTTTTTTTTTCGAAGTGTTTATTTACTGCTGTTACTATTTGATTAGAATGTATTAAATAAAAAAAAAATAACCCTGACTTTCACAAGTTGCACTTATTACTTTGAGTTGTAGAGAACATGCACTTCCATGGTAATAGAGGTTTGCCATAAGAACTTATGTCAAGTAAAATAAGCCAAATACTCAGCCGGAGATAGAACAGGACTTGGAACTTCTCTGAAGTTATGGGTTATACCTGCCCTTTGCATTTGGAAAAGCATGGTTTAGAACAGGGGTCCTCAAACTATGGCCCACAGGCCACATGCGGCCCACTGAGGACATTTATCCAGCCTGCCAGGTATTTTTGCTGCCACTGCCTGTCCTGCTTAGCAGCTGACTCATCCCGGGGGCCCACAGTCCAGGTCTCCGCAACAGTCTGAGGGACAGTGAACTAGCCCCCTGTTTAAAAAGTTTGAAGACCCCTGGTTTAGAAACTACAAGCATTGCCAAATGGTCTGGTCTTTTACAGCCTGAAGAGGCATAACACTGATGCCTTTTGTGTTTTCAAAAACACGATTTAGGAACTACACAAATTTTGACATGGCCTGGTCTTTTACAAGTAGAGAAGGCACAATACTAAATAAAAATGAAAAGTTTAATGGCCAGCCTTTCTTTGCTACACAGTTCATGACTGTTGCAAGTGTCCCATCTTTTCTGGAGTCCAGACATTATTTACTTTGCCGCCCTTTGAAAGTTCCTGCATATGATATGGCGTGTCACCAGAAAGGCAAACCGGTGTATCCTGTGTGTTCCCTGTGTGAATTAGAAAATTCAGCTGTAAGTTACAGTAAAACCCACTATTTCATATCTTATTTTCATGAAGATGTTGAAAAATGGTTTTTGCCTGGAAGGAAAACTTACTGTGTCTATGTAACAGCAGACTCATATACAAAACACTGTGGGATGCAGCCTAGGAAGAGTTGATTTGTAGCCTAAAGCTTGAAGAAGAGCTAGACTTTTAGGGTCTGTTCTAGGAGGTGGCCAGAAGCTTTTCATTAGGACATTTGGGATCTGCTTTATCCATTCTTTTCCTCGGGCTGACAATGTTAGTTTATGGGATGTTTGACTTTTTTGCAAAATGTCCACATGAACCGTGTCAAGGGGGGTTTTTTGTGGAAATTCTTTGAAGGTCTTTTGCGTTTCTATCCTCATTGTTTCAGATGCTGTTATTTCTGTCATTGGGAGTGGGGAGAGGGTGTGAGTACCTGTGGGATTGTGAAAAGTTCTGTGTTACTGCTAGCAAGTGACCAATTCTGAGAAAACCTGAGGCTAGCACAGACATCTCTAGAAGGGTGCCGCAGGACCTGTTGCCTCGTGTCTCAATCTCCCAACTAAGTTGATAAGCACCAGGAACAATCGCTTTGAGTTTTAGTTTTTACAATTCCAAACCTTTATTCGCTGAGCTGAGTGTGCACCAGGTTCTAGCCCTTTACAGATACTATCTCATTTAATCTTCACAAGAACAGAAGGAGCAAAGGACAGCCAGGAGAGGAGGTGCACCTTCTGACTTGTGAATGAAGAGGCATTCCAGGAATATCCTAGCTCTTTTTATTCCTGGAGAGGAGTCACCAAGAGCAAATTGCTGCTGCATAATTCTACATCATCCAGATGAACAAGTTAGAGCAGGCTATAAAGGGAACCCTTGGCCTTTTTATTGTGACCTCAACCAGATCAACTGGAAAAGTATAGATACCTTAACTGGCATGGTGCTCTGGGGAATTCTCAGCTTGGCCCAGTGGTTATTTCCCTGAACATCTTGAAAGGGGAGCTGCTCATAACTGGAGGGTGGGTAGGTGGGGAGGGAATTTACCATTTTACTCTGGTGGCTGGTTAATGCCAGTTACCAATTATTAGGAGCCCCATTTGACATGCAGTAGGAAAAAAAAAAAAAAGATGTACAGTTATCTAAATTATCCTCAGCAGAAGCTGGAATGTTAGTCAGTGTTCTCTCCCTATGCAGAGCAGTTTGGGGGCATTAGGGAGAGTACTTATTATTCTTGTTGAAGAATATTGTATACAGGTCTGGTATATCCCACAGACTAAAAATATTTGATCTTGGTTTCTGTTCTGGGCAGAGGGGAGGCAGGACAGGGCTTTCATTACTGTCACAGTGGGCACTGATGACTGCTTTTTAGGGAGCAGGAGATTTTCTGGAACTTCAGACAGTGGAGAAAAAGGCAGCTCAGTTTATAAGCTGAGTGTTCTTCCTTGGTGTGTCAGAATGTCTTGACTTCATCGTAATTATGTAATCCAAACAGGTAACAGAATGGGACAGTTGTTTGGGAGTGTTTATTTTCTTGGGAAGGATTTTCTCTGCCTTTAGAAAATTGTACCCTGGTAGGAGGGTAGGAGACAGAGACGTCATCGTCATCAAATAATCCAAGGGATGGAATGTCCTGAGACCAGGCCATGCCCTTCTCGGCCCAGGGTAGGTGGGGCGGAGTGGCTGTGGTTATGTCTAACAGCTGGGCTGAAGCTTCTGTCTCCAAGTGGTCCTTTCTACTTTTTGGAGCAAAAGAATGTTGTTCCAGGCCTTTTGTTTACTTAAGAGGCCTGTATTCTCCTCTCCCAATTTTTAACTTCTTAGAATTTTAAAGCTTAAAACCACTTTTCAGAGCACGTATTTCAGTGTCTTCATTTCACTGCAGAAGATTTGCGCACACCCAGCCCAGCAAATCAATGACAGAGTCAGTATTTGAACATGGTTATTTTAGCCTGAGCTTTGGTATTTATAAAGGCTGTGCGCTTGTATCCTTTGTTAAATTGTCAGTACTCTTCTTTGCACCCCTTGTGAGCCCTGTAGTTCTCTGGACAGCAGTTTTCTTCCACTGAAATTCAGCAACCAGCCTTTGGAATACCCTATGGGGCCATTTCATGTCTTCCCTCCCCGCTACTCTGAAGGATCTGCTTCCCCTGGGTTTCACTATGTCTCCATCCACATTAGACTTTGTGTTAACTTGGACTCCCTGACATTTCTAATCTATTTGCTGTTTTAAAATCCAAATCCTTCTAGCCATGCTGTGTGATGATCTCACCTCTGCCTTGGCTGGATGTGACTCACGCCCGACCGTGGTGCTGGGGGACTGCCTACCCTCCTGTCTTCCCCAGGGGAGCTCATCCTTGCTTTTGCCCATGGCCATCATGGTACAGTTAATTTCTGCCTTACTTTTCCCCTTTCCTATCATGAAGTTGCCCTGTTGGCTCCTGCCCTGCTGGGTGTAGACACACGGATGAAAGAGGGTAATTATACTCTCCTTGAGTTAGGTAATTGAGTGATTTAGAATACCCTGAGATTAAATCTGTCTGTCTCTTCTCTTGGGTTCCCTCTCAAGTTTTGTAACAAGTAGCCAGCTCCAAACGCCACACTTTCATGTGCATGTTTTTAATTTATTAAGAATCAGAAACTCCTTTTTCACTGTTAAGTTGTGCTTCATTTGAATGGAATAAAAACACCTTCTGGTCCTTCCCTTCTGCTTGTCTATCCCTAAGAATGATTCTGTGATAGTTTTGTTTCACTTACCTGGATGTATGTTTCTTTCTTTCTTTCTTTTTTTTTTTTTTTGCAGTTTTGGCCGGGGCCGGGCTTGAACCTGCCACCCCCGGTATATGGGGATGGCGCCCTACTCCTTGAGCCACAGGTGCCACTTCTAAATGTATGTTTTTTGTAGTCTCATCTTCAGATAGTTTGGATTTTTCTAATTTTTCCTCAGTGTAGCTTGAATTTAGGAGACTTACCTTTATTTTTAAGGTAAAGTAACAGCTGTTGCTAAAGGGGCCTCTCAAGGTCCGGAGTTTCAAGTGCCCAGAGAGTGAGTCAGCCACAATCATGGAGCAGAGAGGGATGGTCCTTCGCATCCCATCCTGAGCCTAGATAGCAGTGGAGGCTGGATCAGCCTCGTGTTGCCTCTGAGAAGGGGACTCGCTGCAATAAACATTTGTTTATGACAATAAAACAGCGTTTATAGACAATTCTCGCTTTGAATCACATCCTTAGCTTATAGGACATGCACTAGACTGGGACCTCATTTTATGATGTATTACTCATGTGGTTTTGCTTCTAGATACAGAGATAGGGGACAGGCAAGCCAGAGTCTCAGTGAGAAGGAAGGAAATACCACCAGCTGCCTTCCTCTTGTCTAATCATAAATGTCACCCAAGGAGCCCCTCTGCCATGGCAGAGTGTGACTTTTTTTTCACTACTTAATCCATCACATAATTTCATAAAAATTTCCTGTATCTCCCCAGTTTCCAACAGTGTTAAGGATAAAAGTGTATTTATCGTTGTCTTCTTAATATTATTTTTTGCTAAATGATTTTTCCCTTCTGTTAGTTGGTATTCTTATTTCCTGTTTGGATTTTGGTCCAGAGTGCTGCCATGATCTTTAACATTCAGGAAAATATTTTCCACATTCTGCACAGAGAAGTGGTCTGATTTCCTGTTTTAACATCCCTTCTGCCACCTTGATGAACTTGACCCTTCTTCCAGCTCTTCCAGCATCGCCTCTTTCTCTTCGTTTTTGTTTCTAGGCTATGACCATCAATTCTATATTTCATCAGAAAGTGTGTTGGTGTTTTGCACATTTGATTAGGGTGTCTGCTCTTGATTATCTGTAAGAATAAGGAGCAGTAGAAACTCGTGAACACATCTAGCCAGTAGTTTCAGTCTCCTTTGCTAGATCCACAGGTGGCCACGTCAGCCGCTCCTATGTTATTTCACTTCACTGTCCTTGCTAATCACAGGATAAGGATTGAATACGCAACAAGGGGACTTCAAAGATGTCCAGGGTGAGAAAAATAAGGAGGATGGAGCATCAGTTGTGTGCTGAGGACTTCCGAGAGCCAATTATTAAATATTTAGAGATTTCATGACCTACATCATTATGGGTAAATTATTAGTAGATTGAAAGCAGCCACAGTGGGAGTATTTACACCACAGAAATTGGCAAGTGCTGCAAACTCCCCAGCATTTCCCCCTCTTCCCCAGTTGGCTAATTTAATAGCATAACACGGATCTAGGTTCTATGTCCTCCTCAGTCATTGAGTCCTTGCTAGGGTATCGATGTAGCCCAGTGCTGAGAGCAGAATGGGAATGAACAACTTGAGTAACACTTTATCTTAAAGTATGTGTCAATCCTCTATTGGGCTATCTTGTCTTCTACTGAGGGATCAGGCCGTGTCTTGATTCATTGTCTCTTCTAGTTATTACTTCAGATGCCTTTTCAGTTTATTAGCACGAAAGGACTAACCATTCTCCAAGGCATAGGACCAGTTGACAACAGCTCTTTTAGCTCCAATAGACCAGGGTCTCTCTTTGCGTCTAGCTTCATTCGCTCATCTCAGTGATTTTCTTCTTCCCTTCTTTCCTCCCTTCTCATCTGGTTTCCTCTCTCCTTTTCTCCTTTCCACCAACATTTATTGAATGTCTGCCTACTGTATTACTCAACAGGAATACAAAGAATAAGGAGTAGAGATCTTAGGGAAGAGGTAGAGAGGAGAAGGAGTAACATCTGCCAAATAATCAAACATATCCTGTGCCCTGCACAGCCGTTCCATTTTTCGATCACCTGGTGAGGTATGTAGTCTCCCCATTTATACATGGGGAATGAAATGAAATAGTCAGCTCACTAAGTAGGGAAGTCATGATTTAAACTCACTTGGTACATTTCAGAATACCATGTTGTCAAGGAGCTGTAACGACATGAATAATTTCTCGGAAAATGTAGCGGTAATGGTGATAATATTCAGCTGTGGACAACGTACCATCCACCTGCTTTGAGGGCTTTGAGAAGGGAAAACCTCAGAGCAAGATCTTGGGTCTGAGTGTGAATGGGCTAAAAGGGACTTCAGTCCTACGCAATGCTGAGGATCTTTTTGCTCAAGAAGTGAAGAAGAGGGTAGAGGTGAGGCTTGTAGAAGGCGCCGTCCGTGGGGTGTTAGGGGAAGATGTTGCGAGCCTTGCTGAAAATACTGGAATTTATCCTGAGGGCCATGGGGAGCAGACGAAAGGCTTTTTAAATGGGGGAGTAAACAATTAGGTTTGTGTTTCATATGATTCCTCTACAGCAGTGGTTCTCAACCTGTGGGTCGCAACCCACAGGAACTGTATTAAAGGGTTGCGGCATTAGGAAGGTTGAAAACCACTGCTCTAGAGGCTCCTTGGGAAATGGCTGGAAAGGAAGCAAGAGTGGTGTTGTAAGGCGATTGGTTAGGTGTGAGGTCAGTGGGAAGGAGGTAGATGCTTATGAGAACAGTGGGGAGGGATCAGATGCTGGGGGGGGGATCAGACACTGACTCCCCTTCTTTGGCTGTCGGCTTACATTTGTTCTGGAGTTTGGGGCTTCAGGTGTCACAAATGCATGCTTCCCTTTCAAGGCCAGCTTCCCCTTTGGGCAAGTTGGGTTAACTGGTACAGATTCCATTCTCAGGCAAGGAGCAGATGGTGGTACTGTGGGTACAACCCTGAATTAGGAATTGGAAAACTGAAGAGTCATCTCTGGTTGTTAGACCTTGGTCTAAACATCGAATCTCTTGGGGCCTCTGATATCTTAACTGTAAAATGCAGGAAAACCCTTCCTGGTTTTTGATCCCTTCTGGGGAGGTCTTTCATTTGTGCAGATGTGAGACCACACTGCAGTAGAGAATGGTCAGAGGAGAGGAGTGTCAGCTGCTGTTTAAATTGTAGTACAGATTTTACCTTTAGGCCATAATACCTTCTGAATTTATCTTGAAAAAAAAAATAAAAAAGAATAATTGCCTCCTTAATTGTGGACTTTTTTTTTTTTTAAGAACTGGATTCAGTTGACTCTGTTTTTATACTGGTTAGAAGAATTTTGTGTGTTATCCTAGTTGTGGATCTTGAGCTGATCTGTCATCAAAGAGTTTGGACTTGAGTTTTTAGATCTTGGTTGTGATGGAGAAACGGGGATATGATGTGTGCTGCCATCATTGTTAGTTATAACCCTTTGGATGAGTTCTTATTGCCAAGGGACCTGGAGGGCTGTCTTTGTGGCTCCCTGACTAATATAACTGATAGGCATGTAGAAAATTATGGGCAAAGGCCTATATTTTTGCAAGTCATTTTTCCTGCTAACATAGATTATTCTCATTTCTGATTGATCCACAATGGATAAGAACGCCATTGAGCTTTATTTTCATCTGTCAAGCAGTTCATTTAAAAAAGAAGGCAAAAGGTGGCACCTCTGACTCAGGGAGCAGGGTGCCAGGTCCCATATACTGAGGGTGATGGGTTTGAACCTGGCCACAAAAAAAGGTTAAAAAAAAACCAAACACATTTGTAATGTAGTAAGGAAATTCTTAGATCCTGTGGTAAAATGAAAAATATCTTGGTGTTTGACTGATCCTTCCCCAATCTAACCATCTTGCATATATTTGGATTTTCCTGGATCTGTCTTGAACTGGGGGCAGATGTGATCCTGATGGCCAAGGAGGAGGGTGGGAGTGTGCAGATGTCACAGGCGGAGCTCAATCATTGAGCCTGGGAATGGCTAAAAGCTCCCAAGGGACCCAATTTGAAGCTGCAGCCGGGAGGCCGTGAGATTCATTATGTTCAAGGCATGACAGTGAAGCAGCCATTCTCTAACAAACCAACTTGTGGGCTTCCAGTGGCCTGGAAAAACCTAGAACATTTAGTAATGCCAGGCATTACATACACTTGACACTTTTAAACTATGACCTCATTGAGTGCTCCCAGCAAACCTTTGAAGTAAGTTCTGTTTTTATCTCCACTTTAGAGATAAGGAGATTGCCATTTAGATTAAATGATTTAATAGTGTCCCAAGATCACATCACAACAGCTTAAAGATCTTAATTGGCCTTATTTGCATTTCCAAATCCCAGAAACACTTTAGAATAAGTGTTCCAATGAGGAGCTGAGCAGAAGGGGTTGGTTTTCTCCCCAGAGAAGGGCTGAAGAAAGCAGAAACAAAGAGTGGATTGGTCCTTTCCAAGTTACTTTCTTTGTAATGCAGGATGGGAGGTTACAATGATGTAACCTCGGCTTGTGACATCAGCTTCCTTCAAGTTGCTTTTCCATAAGGACTAAAGCAGAGGGAACTTCATTACCGTGCTGATCAAAACCAGCTTATTTGTGAAGTTAGTCTGTTATCTCTGTCCTAGTTTCTCGGAAGGTCAGAACCGACCTAGACTTTAGTTTTAGTTTGGTAGAAGACCTCTGCGTGAAGGATTGCAGTTTGATTTTCAGTCTGGTCTGTTGGAATGTCCTGCGGGAACTTAGTCCAAAGCCATGACCACCTCTAATTTTTATTTAACGAGAGAGAGAGAGAGAGAGAGAGAGCGAGCTGAGATTTGAATTCAAGCCAATCTGACTCCAAAACCCAAGCTTTTATTCACTCTGTTTTCTCAGTAAGTTACAAATAATATTAAGCTCTGATGCCTATAGCCAGCATGTCCCCAAATATTATTTACACTGGTCACAGGTAGTTAATATTAGTCAGGTAGTTTACATTGAAAGGACTGTGACTTTGTTCACCTCATTTTTAATTGTTATTATTAGGACTTTGATTTTGGAAGTCATATAAGATCTGCCTAAATCCTAATCATCCATCTTGGAAGAATCCTTTACATCTGAATTTATACCCTTTCCTCCCTTCCTCTAATCTCTTTTGGGTGTCTGTCCAGTGCAATCATAACCCCCCCCCCCATCTCTCCCTTATCCTTTCCTTCCTCTGGAAGCAAACTTTATGAATGATGTCTCCAGTCATAACAGGCAAAGTCGTGCTGCGGAGCAAACAACCCTAATCTCTCAGTGACTTAAAACAACAAAGGTTTTGATCTTAAAATTGCAAGGGTTTCCGTGTTCATACATTTCTGTCGTGTTCACCAGGGAGGCTCTTTTCTTAGGCACTCAGGAACCCAGGCTCAAGCAGCAGCCACTTTCTCAAAAGAAAGGGGCGGGTGGGGTGCTGAGCCAATGGGAAAGGAGAAACTGGAGGATCTCTCAGTCGGCATGTAAATACCCTGTCACTTCTACTCCCCAATGCATTGCCCAGAACTCTGTAAAATGGTGCCACCCACCCACACAGGGGCCAGAAGTGCAGACGTCCCCTGTGTCTAGGTGAGCAGTATGGTATAACCACCACATATACCATGCCGTAGACACTGCTTCCTTCTTTTCTCCCTAGCCTGGTGAACTTGACCTCAGGTAAACTTCATAGGACACACATAGCCTCTTTAACGCCATTCCTTTTTCCCCTTTGTCTTCCAAAACTTTTTCAGGTACTGAAAAATCATGTCTCTCTTTCCTTCATGTGAGCCATTTGTGAGCCAAAAAGAAAGTCTTAAGTCTCGAAGTGAAATTAAATATAGCATGTCCCACGGGGGATTGGGTCTAGGACACCCCCCTCAGAAAGCAAAATCCAAGGATGCTCAAATCTCTACTATGAAATGGTGTAGTATCTGCATATAATCTGTACACATCGTCCCTTATACTTTAAATCATCTCTAGGTTACTTCCTTATGGTACTGAATACAATGTAAATGCTGTGTGAATAGTTGTTATACTGTACTTTAAAAATCTGTATTATTTATTACTGTTGTATTGTTGATTTTATTGCTTTCTTCCCCTCCAAATATTTTCAATCTGTGGTTGGTTGAACCCCTAGATGTGCAGCCCGTGGATACAAAGGACTGAATGTAAAATGAGCTGGGGCTACTAATCTCAAATGCTTCCTGATGACCAGAAGTTCCTTCTGATCTTGACACACATCCCTCTGGGCTTCCTAACTGGCTAAAATTAAACCTGTCTTTCCTCTATTGTCAATATTCAAGATAAATAAATTACGTTCACATTGGCTTTTATTGTTCATTGTTTTGCTTAATTGGCTATATTTTAATGTTATTGAATAGTATTATTTTGTTACACTTTTCAATCAGACGTAAGTGACTGTGTGACACACGGGGTACTTAATCACCAGTTTTAATTTGCTTCTCAGGGAAAATGTATTCTAAGTTCCAGACAACTGCTTTGCAAACCCTGTTTTAGAATGCAACCTCTATTCTAAGATAAAGTCTTTTTCCACAACAAATTTCTATATAATCAGAATACCAGAATAAATGCTATGTTTTATTTTTGTTTTTGAGACAGAGTTTCATTCTGTCAGCCTGGGTAGAGTGCTGTGATATCATAGCTCACAGCAGTGACATTGTAGCTCATAGCAACCCCAAACTCCTGAGTCCAAGCAACCCTCTTGCCTCAGCCTCACAAGAAGCTGGGACATTGCCCACCGCAATGCCTGGCTATTTTTTTTATCGTAGTTGTCATTGTTGGTTGGCTGGCCTGAGCTTGGTTCAAACCTGCCAGCCTCAGTATATACGGCTGGCACCCTAACCGCTGAGCTGCAGGTGCCAAGCCTACTCCACTTTTTAATAGTAATTTCGAGTTTCCTACACTCTTGTAGATAAATTTACAACTCCAAATGAAGAGAAAATGAGAGAGTTTGAAAGCAAACAAGTTTAGCAATATACTCAAAAAGTAAGAGATAAGAATATCAGAAAAAATTCCAAGGACATAATAATAATACACATTTTAATATTATGGTAGAAGATATAAGATAAGAACAAAAGGTGATTAAAAATATAAGGAAGTAAAAGGTAAAGTTCAATAGAGTTGAAAGGAGAGAAATAATGTCTATTTGAAGATTATGCAAACGACTTCCTAAAAGAAATAATTCTAGACACTAGACTTAGTTTTTATGTAACACTCCCAAGTCATTCAAGGTTGATCACATAACATGAAAACAAAGATACAGAAGCATCGAAATATAGGAATGTATGTAGTAATTTGAATTCTGTTGACATCCGTGCGGTCAATTCTGTGATATCATGGTAAATGCAATCCTAAAATACACTATCATTCAAAGCCACATATGAAACCTGAGAGTTTATGGAAAATGCCCTTATGGACCTTTCACTCAGAAACTTTTGTCAGTAACACATTAAAAAACTAAATAATGAGCACATTGTTTTGCACATTATTGTTAAACAGGCAACCAACATAAATACTGCAATGAAAATGGCACTTTACCTTGAAAAGGGATGTGAAGTTCTCTTGTGGAAGAGAATGCCTCTATGGCCTGCCCACCTGGTTTCCTAGCAAAAGAAAAGGAGGGAGGAAGGGGGGCAGAGATAGACAGGGAGGGAGGGGGAGAGAGAGAGAGTAAAGGAGCAAAAAGCTCAGAGTAGAAAGGGGAAAGTGCAAGGAGGTCTCTGAGGTCGGGATGGGGCTGAGAGTGGTTCAGCTAGTTAGCTACTGCTAAGTGGTAGGAGTATTATGTGAAACTAGGTGGAAAATTTTAGCACCTGATGGGGAATGATTTAGCTCACGGTCGTCATGAGATGAGTATGCATGCATTATAAAGTATTCCTTTTTTTTTTTTTTTTTTTTTTGGCTGGGGCTGAGTTTGAACCCACCACCTCCAGCATATGGGGCCAGTGCCTTACTCCTTTGAGCCACAGGCACCGCCCTGTAAAGTATTCCTATACCACTTCATTTAGTTGGTTGTAACTTTCTGCATTTTTCTAGAATTTCTTACAGGTGAAATGACATATATACAAACACAAAGTTAATTTATGCCCAAATTGTCTATTAAATAAATCCATTGCCTTGGAACAAATTTGGATTTCAATGCAAGGATCCTAGTAGGATTGATTCCCTTCATTTTGCTGCGTGGAGGTCAAGGGCAACACTGAGACACGTGTCTATGAAGGTAAAATGGTGCCAAGTTGTGGGAATTTTTTAATGTTTGGCTTATTACCTATTGTCTCACATATTATAAACAACACATATTTATTATTTCACAATTTCTCTGGATGTGAGATCTAGGCATAATTTGGTTCTTCTGAAAAGCTACCGTAGTGTTGGCCAGGGCTGGATTCTCAGATGAAATCTGAACTGGAAAATGGTCTGCTTCCAAGGTGACAAAGTTGTCAAATTTTAGTTTCTTGCCAGCTGCAGACTGGAGGCCTCAGTTTCCGCTGGAAGTTGGCCAGATGTCCCCCTCAGTTCCTAGTTGGTAGGAGATTATACTCACTTCCTGGTCATGTGTCCTCCTTCCCCAGCCTGATTACTGGTTTCATCAAAGTCAGCAAAGAAGACGAACTCCCTGTAAGACGGACATGACCGTCTTATGCAATGTAATTGCAGGGGTGACGTCTCATAATTTCTGTCATATTTAATTGGTGAGAATCAAGTCACATATCAAGAGGAAAAAATAGACTTGGAGTTAAGGCAGGAATTTGAGTAATTGGGAATCACTTTCGAGGCTGGCAGTAAAGGAAGAGATTTATATTTTTTATACATAAAATAATAATTTTACTATTATGAAATAGAATGATCTTCTTCTGTATTTAACATAAGTATCCAACATGTCAGTGCCATAAATTTGGGGTCTGTGGGATTATCCACAACCTGGTGGATTTGGGGGGGGGTGCAGTACAGCAGCCTTCAGGTTAAGGTTTAATACACAAAATTAAAATATGGTTGTACTTGATGAGTTCTAATTTTCATTTTTTAGATGCGTGGTCAAATCCATCATAAATGGACTGAATATTTCCACTTTAATTATTCCAGCTAAACATATATATATATATATATATACACACACACACACACACACACATTCTGGAATAGTCAGATAGCTTTTCCAGCGTCTCAATCTACGGACTTGCTGTCTGGTGAGAGGCTGCTTCCTGGTCTGCAGGTGGCATATTTTTCTTGCTCTTATCCCTCCATGAGGGACAGCAAAGAGAGAGGAAACCAGTGTTCCTGTCTCCATTATGGGGACTGAGCCTTTATGACTTAATTACTTCTCCAAGTCCCAGTCAAATTGATTTTGATAACAATATTTCATGGGCAAAGGAATAGACAAGCAATTTCTATTTCATTAGACCTATTGACAATAATACCCTTCAAAATATTGAATTTTCCTTTATCCTAGGAAATACTGAATAACTCAGTATTTTTTTCATTAATTGACTTTTCTTTTGTATTGGGTTTAGAGAACAAAAATAAGTGAAAAACACAGAGACTGCCCATATGCCCTCTCCTACCAATGCCTCCAAATTTCTGCGATCATTATTGTGCATTAGTGCTGTGCCTTTTGATTTGTTATATTTTGATTGTTGAACTTGGGTTGGAATTAATAAGCCAAGATGAATACACCATTTTTGACAAAATCCATCGTCTACTCTGGGATTCCCTTTTTATAATGTACAACCTCTGGGTTTTGACAGATGTGTACAAATTCTCCAATACCCAGTCTTAAGAGAATGTTGACACTGCCCTAAAAGTCCCTGTACTTTGTCTTTTCTCTCTTTATGTTCCTGGTAATCACTGATTTTTATACTTCGTAGTTTTGTCTTTTCCAAAATGTCCGATACAAAATGTCCGATAGAATCATAATATCCGTCTCATACTGCTAACTTAACTTTTCATTTGCATTTAAATATGCATTTAAAGCTCTTCCATGTCTTTTTGTAGTGTGATAGTTCATTTCTTTTTATTGCCAAATAATATGCCATTGTGTGGTTCCACTCTTTGTTTACTCATTCACCTATTGAAGGACATCTTGGTGCTTCCCAGCTTTGACAATCCTGATCCACTAACAGATTCATTTTAACACTCTTAGCAAGAAATAACACTTTTTATTTCAACCTATTTTTATTGCTTTAAGTTAGCAATTTCAGCTGTTAAATAATAGCATATTGCTATATCAAATAATGCTATTTGAATAAGAAACAGTTTAATACAATTGGAAAGGTTATTGAATAGAAAATAATTATCTTTAATACGTTCAATTAATTTCCAAAGCAAATACTGTGATAATGAATATTATTCAATTATAGAGTAGAGGGTATAATTCTTATCATTTTTGCAGGATACCATTTGTTCCATAACTATGAATGTTAGACTAATTAAATCAGCCTGAGAATTGTGTCTTATGCATAGGGGTAGGAAAATTTTGGTTTTAATCTCTATTGGAGAATTAACACAAATATCTCCTATAAAAAAAAAACACCCTAATATTCATTTAAGCACAAACATCCTATCTTTGAAAATAATCTGCATACATATTTATAAATGAGAAAATAGAATTCAAAAGTGAAATAAAACAAGCATGTATTACAAATTTTTTCATTTCAAGAGAGTTTTAGGAAGGAAAAACAAATATTCCAAATGACATATTTCATTTGGCATGCTGCTTAATAATCTATTTTTTATAACTCATAATAATTGCTTAATTTTGTTATTCTTTGTTAAAACATGAAAATTCAATAAAGTAATTAGAAAATTCTGTACAGAATTACTGAAGAGTAAGACATGGAAATATTTGGAACTAACTGACAGGTCTCAGCAGTTTCTAAGAGCTTGCAATATTCCTTTGGCAAGTGTAATAGGAAAAAAAAGGTCAAAATACCCACATATAATTTGGCCTAGAAATACCAATGTTGGCAATGGATTCTGTGAGCTTTCAATTATCTAAATATGCATTTTTTAAAAATTATTTTTGCATATTTCTACACATCTTGCAAACAGTGGTTTGGATGACTTTGTTTTACACTGTCTTTTCAAGTGTTTTTATGTAGTGGACAGTCTCAGAAATACAAAAATTTCCCTACTCCAAACAAAGAACAGATTTGTTTACTTCCCAGTATAAAAAAGATACAATGTCCCCCTCCTCCAGGGAGGCTCCAATAGCCTTGTGGGCAGGACGCATGGGATGGACTCAGCGACTTCTCATGGCACGGAGAACTGACACAGAGGTCCATCTCGATTGTCTTCTGAAAGCTCATGACTACCAAAGGGGATACCCCAAACAAGGGTTAAAGATACCTAGAGAATTGTTAGTACCTTTGTCATCCTACTTTTCCAATGACCTCATCAAGCTGTCCATCTCTGTAGCTAATGATTTTGTGATTGAAATGTCTATCAGAGGTGCCTTAACCAGGGCACCCATTGGTGTGTCTGGCTGAGCCGTGTGGAAGCCACTCTAAGGAAAAAAAATTAAAAAAGGAAGAGCCTTGTCACCTCCCTGACATAGAGGTGACACCAGCTCTTAAAAGATTCTCTTTGCTGGGTGCTTGAACTCAGACTTGATAATATGAAAAGAGCCCAAGAAGCTAGTCTGGAATGCAGCTCACTTGTGAATGAATATCTTCTCCATCTGGGATTCATGTGAAAAAGTAACACCTGTTCCCTCAGGCAAAAGTATGATGTGATTCCCTGCTTACGAAATGTGGAGCTCACTGGGCCCTTAAATTTATAGAGATTGCCCCCATGCTTGAGACTTACACTAATGGTTTGGCCAAGAGGAGGACCAATAGTACTCATGGGTTGCCAGGGCTGAGTTCTGCACAGACCCAAGAGACTGTGCTTGCCCCACTCACTGGGCAGAGCTCCAGGCCATTCTCATAGATCTGGCCAATATTCACTTAGATAACACCTTGTTGTATTTTTCTGCTGACTAACAACGCTATTATCAATTGCTTCTTTGTTTGCCACCTGGAAAATAAAATACTAGCAAATTAAAAACATCTGTCTTTGAGACCATGAACTGTGGGAAGAAAAAAATCACAGCTATTTATAAAAATACCTGGGTCACTCACATGAATGTTCGTGACAAAAGGCGATGCTCTAATGAGACTGAGTAGAATGGAGCTGCTGACCAAGCCTGCCTTCCTCACATTGCTACCATTATGGCCTATGTTAACCCTCAAGCTGGTCTTTTCAATACATCCACCATCATCATCTGAGCCATCGCTGGAATTCCAGACTTGAGTGTTCAGCCAAAAGGTGACCAGGCTGTCCCAATGCAGAGGTCTCTTGACTGCTCTGAGTCTGTAGACTGACCACATCGGACCTGTCACCGGGGCTCAAGGTATTCAGAATATGATGTCTTACCAGTCTTGACAGTTTTTCAGATTGTATGTTACTATTATAGTTTGACAGCTGACCCCATTCACAACATTGTGGTCCTTGAAATGAATCTGTGTCATTTTCTACCTTATTAAAGACTTAGCTATTAAAAATTTAATTGTTAAAAATGCACGTCTGAAAATAGTAATCTTTCACTACAAATTACTTCAACGGTAGGTTCATAGTGAAGGTATCTGCAGCATTCTTTTATAACTGCACTTTGGAACACCCTTCTCCAGAACCGACCATCTGACCATCCTTCACTACCTCCTTTTCACTCATGTACTTTGGTAGGACAGTTTGGTCACTGTGTACAGTAGTTTCCAGGAAAGAATAATTTCTTCTTGGTTGTTCCCTGGTCTATGGTCACGATGAAAAAAAGCTGAAGTTTTATATAGACATAATTTACAAAACATAGTACATTAGATCCCCCTCTTTTTTTTTTCCTGAAGGAAATACCATTTTTCTATTCCTCTGTGTAAGATTTTTTTCTTAAAGCTTTTATCAACAAATCAAAATAAACGATAAGGAGGAATTTGGGTGCACAAATTACTAAATGAATGGACTTCCATAAAATTAGAGAAAACTTAATATATTGTTTAAATACTTATTTTAATAGCTGCTGTTGGTATTTTTGTTTTTCCTTTTGCTTGGAAGTGATTTTCCAAAAAATATAACATGCCGGGTAGGGGTTGAGGGGATTTCTGACCTAGTGGAGAAGACAGGCACTCGATATTTTATCTAGCACACAGAACGTAAAGTCAACGACAAAGTATGCACATCTACACATTTAACTTCCGTAAATTACTAATTCTATTTTGACTGCAGAACTGAGTGTAACTGAAGGAGATGGTCGTTAACTAATTTTTATACCCTCCTCACCCCCTCACAAGACAATCCTAAATTGTAGACCTATTTCTATGTGAACTAGATTTTCATTTCCACCTGCAATTATGACCAATTTTTGTTTCTAAAAATAACTGACATTTTAAGGCAGTTTCCTTTTATTTAACTGGATTTTTTGTTGGCTTGTTGGTTGATTTTGGCAGCCAAGATTCTGGAGCAAATAGCATGAACCCTCAAGCAGATGTGAACTTGTGACAGGATTTTCTTCTTCTTACTTTCTGGCTTTGATGGCCTGGTCTACACCTGTTTGGACACACGCTGCCATTTCCCAGTACCTTCATGGAAATAGATAAAAGATTGCTCAGATGACTTTTTTATTTATTAATACAATTGTTAGTGAAAAATTCTCATAGATACTTGACCCTTCTTCTTCAATTTTCCCCCATAGCGTCTATAAAAGTGAGAAAAAGGCATAAGCTTTGTTATCCCAGGAAGTGATTTGGCCTTTAAACATGAAGGAACAGAGAAAGCAGATTTCAAGGACGTTAGTTTTATTAATAAAGCTAACGCTGTCAAAATACATTTTTTATGTCTTGGCATTTGCGTATCCTCTGTGCACTTAAGCAAAATTATGTGTTGGGGATAGAGAATAAGAGGACATGGTCAGGGTCATTTTAGATATGTTCTCTAAGGCCTGCCAAAAAAAAAAAGTGGTGTGTTTATCTCAGAAAAATGTTCATTTTCAGTATATTATGTGATGCTTCAGTTCAACAACCTGTATATTTTTGAGCGATTTTAAGTCAATGTATCAAAAGTTAAAGGGAAAAAATTTGATGATGTTCAATGATGGCCTTAAGTTTGAAAATTAATCTTCAGAATCATTGCATCCTTGGAACCCCGCTCTACTTAAGCCCATAAATATGCGATGAGAAACAGCCTAATATAACCCGGTGAATCCCCTATGTGCAGGATCGTGGTGCAGTTCTCCACATTTTCTCCCCTTTCTCATCACGATTTACCTCATAGAAACCCCAAGAGTGTGATCATTTTTCATGGCAGCCATTTAAACAATAAATTAATTCATAAAAATGCGCTAATACTTTTCTTTCTCTGATAATATAATTACTGGAAACTAGGTCCTTCTAGACATCTAGCAACATATATCAGAAGAAGAATTGCCATTAACAGGGAATTTACTTTCCTGCATATTACCTTGGATCATGTAATATTTTTGTACTTTATAAAATAAGTTCCACAATGAGCAAGTGGAACTTGCTAGCCCCATAGTCAATACATTTTCTAATCCCATAGTAAATTTCTTCCTACCATTTAATTGTCATCAATTGAATGACAGCTGTTTGTCACTGCCCTTTAGTTGTCTCTTAAAACTTCTCCATAAATTCATAACTTTTAAAAAATATGTAATAACACAAATGAACACTAATGCCTATTAAACATGTGACAATGTATTAACCTTCTACACTAAAATGGTGAAATAAAGAAAAATAGTGACACATACAAATGAGACTTAGAATATTTTTAAAAGAAATAAAAACTTTCTATAAACAAATCAAAAAACAAAGACCACATGATTCTCTCAATTGATGCAGAGAAAGCCTTTGATAATATCCAGCATCCTTCCACGATCAGAACACTTAAGAAAATAGAAGTGACATTTCTTAAACTGATAGAGGCCATCTACAGCAAATCCACAACCAATATCATTTTGAATGATGTAACATTGAAAATATTTCCACTCAGATCGGAAACAAAGCAAGGATGCCCACTGTCTCCACTGCTATTCAATATAGAAATGGAAGTCCTAATCTTTGCAATCAGGCAAGAGAAGGTGATTAAGTGTATCCAAATAGGGTCAGAGGAGACCAAACTCTCACTCTTCGCTGATGATATAATCCTATACCTGGAAAATCCCAGGGACTCAACATCAAAACTCTTAGAAGTGATCAAGGAATATAGCACCATCTCCGAATACAAAATCAATACTTACAAATCAGTAGCTTTTATATATGCCAACAATAGTCAAGCTGGAAATACACTCAAGGACTCTATTCCTTTTACAGTAGTGCCAAAGATGAAATATCTTGGAATTTACCTAACAAAGGATGTGAAAGATCTTTACAAAGAGAATTATGAAATTCTGGGAAAAGAAATAGCTGGAGATGTTAACAAATGGAAGAAGATACCCTGCTCATGGCTGGGAAGAATCAACATTGCTAAAATTTCCATACTACCCAAAGCAATATAAAGATTTAATGCAATCCCTATTAGAGCAACATTATCATACTTTGAAGAGCTTGAAAAAATAGTGGTTGGTTTTATATGTAATCAGAAAAAACCTCGACCAGCCAATATATTACTCCAAAATTAAAACAAATCAGGAGGTATCACATTATCATACTTCAGGCTATACTACAAATCTATAGTGATCAAAACAGCCTGGTACTGGTACAAAAACAGAGAGGTAGATGTGTGGAACAGAATAGAGATGAACCCAGCTACTTATTATCATTTGATCTTTGATGAGCCTATCAAAAACATTCATTTTGGGGAAGATTCCTCATTTAACAAATGGTGCTGGGTGAACTGGCTGGTGACTTGTAGAGGACTGCAACTAGACCCCCACCTTTCACCAATTTTTTTTTAACAAAAATTGATTCTCATCTGATAAGATTTAAACATGAGACATGAAACTATAAAAATACTAGAAGAGAATGCAGGGAAAACACTTGAAGTAATCGGCCTGGGAGAATATTTTATGAGGAGGATCCCCCAGGTAATTGAAGCAACACCATAAACAAATTACTGGGATCTGATCAAACTAAAAAGCTTCTGCACAGCCAAGAGCACAGTAAGTAAAGGAACAGACAACCTTCAGTATGCAAGATTTTTGCAGGTTATGCTTCTGACAAAGTTCTGATAAGTAGATCTATAGAGAACTCAAGCTAGTCAATAAAAAAAGAACGAGTAACTCCATTTCTATATGGGCAAGATACTTGAACAGAAACTTCTCTGAAGACAGGTGTATGACCTACAAACGTGAAAAAATGCTCATCATCTTTAATTATCAGAGAAATGCAAATAAAACCACTTTGAGATATCATCTAATTCCAGTAAGATGAGCCCACATACCCAAATCCCCAAACTACAGATGTTGGCATGGATGTGGAGAGAAGAGAACACTTCTATACTGCTGGTGGGAATGCAAGTTAATATGATCTTTTTGGAAAAAAGTTTGGAGAATACTCAAGGAACTAAAAGTAGACTTATTGTTCGATTCTGCAATTCCTCTACTAGGTATATACCCAGTTGATCAAAAATCATTTCACAACAAAAACATTTGCACTAGAATATTTATTGCAGCCTAATTCATAATTGCTAAGGCATGGAAACAGCCCAAGTGCCCATCGACCCATGAATGGATAAACAAATTATGGTATATGTACACCATGGAATACTATGCAGCCATAAAAAGATGGAGACTTTACATCTTTTATGTTTAACTGGATGGAGTGGGAACATATTCTTCTTAGTAAACTATCTCAATAATGGAACAAAAGGTATCCAGTGTACTCAATACTATTATGAAACCAAAATGTAATCACCTATATCCACACAAATGGTAAAACATAACTATAGTCCTGAAAGTAGACCAGAAGAAGAGAAAGAAGGTAGGGGAGGGTAGAGGGAGGTTATTTGGGGATACCTCACCTATTGTGCATGATGCAATGGTATGTTTCAAAACTTTTAAGAAAAGAATATAATTCTGATGTGTTAATCAGTTCAATGTAAGCATTTCACATTGTATATCAAATCAGTACACCGAATCCCATAAATGCATCAATGTACAGAGTTATGATTTAATAAAAACAAAAGAATTTAAAAAACAGATTACTATAATTAAGAATAAAAGATGGTTATCACTATATAGATCCTAGAGATGTCAATGAACTTTGGGGGTGATAGGAATATTCTGGAGGAGGAGCAAGGTGGCTGACTGGAGCCAGCTTTTGACAGAAGCTCCCATCCAGAGGGAAGGATAATGACCAGAAAGTACCCAATAAAGCTGAAGACTGGGAGCTGAGCTGAGAGAGAAGAGTGATAACCGCATGTCTCCTCTGCTGAGGGAAGCTAAGACTCCAAGAAAGCAAATTTCAGACACAAAATTCATCCCAAAGGAAAAGTGTCCATCCTCTCCCCCAAGAGAGTTTTTTTTTCCCTCATTGTAGGTGTTCTACAGGCGAGCAGTGAACTAAGAACCTCTTGTCTCACTCCACAGGAGAGAATTGCAGGACGTGGGGAGTACTTCTTCCGAGGGACCCTGCTGTGACACTGAGCACTCTCTTGCCAGGCATGAAAGTTGAACTAATGTTTTCCTTGCCATTTTGAATTTCCAGTCCACCATTCCCCCATTGCCTGACAGTCCAGAAGCCTAACCCCTGCAAAGACTGGAATGTCGCAGTTCATTGCCAGATCTGGGCACTGCAAGGGCCATGGTAGAAATGCTGCACTGTAACAGTGAGCCCAGCAGTAGTGCAGACAAAGGGTGGGGAGGCTGTAGGGCGTGGCTCTGTGAAAGTGCAGACCAGCTGTGGGAGGAGGTCTGTGAGCCATGGTCTGCGAGCCATGTGCTCTGCTCCACCAGAACTGAGCACCTTGTGTCCCAGCCTAGTGGACCTTCGCACCCTATGTCCCACCCTGCTGCAGCTGCTGAGCTGCCCCTTGCCCTGGTAGAGCTGCTTGCCAGTAGCCCAGTGCTGCCAGATCCACCTGTGCACATCCCACCCTGCCAGAACCGTGTGCCATGTGCCCCACCCTACTGCTGGAGCCACACACCCCACTACAGCTGCCTCCCTGGCCATGGGAGCCACCTGGGAGCTGTGCAGAGACACCTCCCATGAAGACTCAGCAACAGTAGAGTGATCCCGCCAGGGTCTGATCTTGGAGAGACACCGTCCCAAATCTGAGGACCACCAGAAGAAGCCAGACCTTGCCCCATAGGGATACCAGTTCTGCAAAGCAACTGGAACAAATTCACAGTGGGTGAGGGAGAAAATCATTTGCTGACTTTTTTTTTTTATTAATTGATAGCTGTATACATTAATGCAAACATGGGGTACATTGTACTGTTTTCACATACAATTTGAAATACTTTCATCAAGCTGGTTAACATAAATATTCATGTTATTTGCTTAGTCATTGTATCAAAACATTCATATTCTAGTTCTAGAAAAGTTCACTTGTACCCTTGTTAGACAGATATATAGGTGATCTTTCCAGTCACCCTCCCACCACCCATCCGCCCTTCTCCCCTCCCCTTCTCCACCCCCTCCCCATATTCTTGGGCTAGAATTAAGTTGTATAATTCATTTGAGAGCTATAGATTAGTTTCATAAAAGGGCTGTGTACATTGGATACTTTTTCTTCCATTCCTGTGATACTATGCTAAGAAGAACATGATCCTAACCCAGCTCTTGAAAGTTTTCCATCTAGTATAATGGGCTTAATCCAGCGAGCATGTAGCATTCTCCTGGTGTTCTGTAGTGGTACAAGAGTGGGGATATGACCCGGTGAGGCCAATGGAATGACAGAGAAGCAAGTGTTTTCCTTCTGGGAGGGTTTGGTTAGCATACAACGAAGCCCAGGAATAGACAGTATTCTTCTTCTGCAGATGAGAACACACACTTGTGGTCTGTGACTGCATGGCTTGTATCCCACCAGCCTGGGGGGAAGCCAGCACACAGGAAGGGTGAAACCTACAGCTGACTTTATCCTGAACTTCTAGTTAAGCAAACCATCAATGTCCTCAGGAGATATGAGATCTGCTCACCAGCGCCCCAACACCACAGCTCCTCACACTGCACTCAGGCCCCCACTTCCTTCACTCTTTCTACCACAAAGCACCTGAGGCTTGATTGATTTTCAGCCCTGGTTCACGGATACATATTGATATGCTACATAACAAGAAAGGTTTCCCAGCTCTTGAAGGAGAAAACTAAAATGGAAAACCATGTCGATAGAAGGGGCAGTTAAAGCGCAAGAACAGTCACAGAAAAAGTGACAGCTGACAGCTTCATATGGAGGGAAGTGCACAGACAGAACTCTATTATCACACTTTACAATCACGGGAGATTATAAAACCACCCTTGAGTCATCAGGAAAAGGTTAAATCATGTTCAGTGGCTTTTAATATGAAGGCAGGAACGTGACTAATCATAATGATTTTTAGCAAACTGATTAATATTGGAACACTTTGATGTTTGAAAGGCTAACATTCAGTTATCTTAGAACAAAATAATTGAAGTGTTACCTCTTGCTAATGTTAAGTGGATTATTTACATTAAGTAACAGTAGAATATCACTACCATAACGAGAGACTCATCAGGAGTTTAAAGTTTATAAGAGTATAAAAAATGAAAACAGCAAAACTCTTCAATGAATGCTTCTTATTATTCAGAAACTCGATAGGCTTTGTGTGTTTTTAGTGTCCATAAAATTGACTCTGGTTAATTTGAAGGAATATTACACATTCATAAATCGATATGAAAATAATAGCTTCTTTTCTAAGCAGATCACAAATACAATTAGGCCACCAAGAATTTCCTAACTATTGAAAACTAGGCTGGGTTGGGGAAAATGAAACAAAAAGACATCATGGTAAAGGTCTTTTCTCTGACAAAACAAAGTCAGAGAAAATACAAATTTATTAAAATAAATTGGGGACATGAACTTTTAGAATTGTTGGACATTCCTGAGGAAATCTTGTCTTCATCATTATGAAATGACCTTCTTTCTATCTTGTGTTATGTTTGGCTCTGAGCTTACGTTTTTCTTGATGTTGATAATAATCATTCGAGCTCTTGTTTAAATAATTTTGCTAGATATATCTTTTTCTATCCTTTTATATTTAAGCTTTTTGTGTCTTTATATCAGAAGGACTTCTTTTTATAGGACTTTTTATAATAGTAACAAGTTATATATTATTATTATCTCTCTCTATACATCTATATCTCTATCTGTATCTATAACTTACCATGGTCCACTTATACCAGTGTTATACCACCTCAAATTAAGTAGAGAAACCCTCACATTTAGGCCCCTTACTCCTCTCTATATTTTAAATAAAATTGTCTTAATTATTTCCTCTATATACACTGTGCAGTTCCGATCATGTTAGACGTTTTGCTTCAGCCATGAAAAATGAGGTAAAAGGGAAGTCTGTTGTATTAACCTTTATTTTATGCATCACATTGGTATTTCTTTACTGAAGGTACAGGCTTTATTTATTTTGCTATTTTGTTTGGAGAGTCCTGTTTAGCCATTTGCTAGCAACAAATCTTAGTTTTCCTTCACCTGAGAGTGATGATTTCTCCCTCATTGCTGGAGATGATTTAGTTGGATATAGGATTCTGGATTGACAATTTCTGTAACACCGAAAACGTATTTCCATTTCCTTCTGGCCTCTACAGTTTCAAATGGAAAGTGCACTGTCATTTGAATTGATGTCCCTTTATATGTAATGTGTTATTTCTCTCTGGCTGTTTTTAAGACTTTTCTTCGTCCTTGGAAGTTCTTAGAAGTTAACTGTGACATAACTTGGTGAACGTTTTTAAGGTCTGTCTTCTTTGGAGTTTACATAGCTTCTTAGATTTATGGCTTGGGCTCATTTTAGGAAATTTGCAATCATTACTCCTTCAAATACATTTTTCATCTCCATACCCCTTCTCCTCTTCTGGGACTCTGATGATACAAATATTAGATATGTTCTATTTTTCCACAAGTTCCTGAGGCTCTGTTCATTTCTGTTTTGTCTGTATCTCTTTGTTGCTCAAAATGAGCAAATTCCATTAAGCCGTCTTTGTGTTCCCTTGATCTATTTGCTGACATTTTCACTCCACTGCTGAGTCCATTCAGAGAGGTTTTCACTTTGGTAATTATGTTTTTCAGTTATATAAGTTCCTTTTGTTTCTTTTTAATAAGCTCTATCTTTTTTGCTGAGATTTTCTGTTTTTCTTCACTTGTTTCAAGAGACTACGTAATTGTCTCTTGAAGCATTTTTATGATGGATGCTTCAATTTTCTTGTCAGATAATTCCAACGTCTAATTCATCTTGGTATTAGGGTCAGTGGACTGCCTTTTCTCATTCAGATCGTAGTTTTGGGGCTTTGTGCTATGATGAGTAATATTCAGTTTCATTTTGAATATCTTGGTTATTATGTTAGGAAACCCTTAATCCTACTGAAATTTTTTATTTTCCCAGGCACTTGCCCTGTTGAGGTTTAAATTACAGGCTCTGGACTACATCTGTGGGCTTTCGTTCTGATGACAGCTTTTGACCCCTTATAATGCTAGTGCTGTTCTGGGCTGCTTTGTTCTGGCGCTGCTGGGGCTTCCACTCACCCTTATGGCATCACCTGTCAGGACTAAAAGTACATCTCTGAGTTCCCCAACATGGCTGGGTGAGGTTCTGGGAAGGCACGAAGCTACCAGGGTGGGTTTTATGACACTGGAAAGAGGGAGGAAGACACAGGCCTTCACCGCTGCCACCAGGTCCACCAGATGGGTCTGTCCACAAAGGAGAGCAGGGCTGGGAGGGCCTGGCACCTGTCCAGTCTGCTGCTCACAGTGAATTGAAGAATCCTCGGGGTCTATGGTCTTAGCATTGTGGAGTGGAGGCGGGGTCTCTCGGTGGTGGTTCCCCTCCTTCGGCCCTCTGAGCCGAGAGCAGCTTCTGTCATTTGGTCTTCTTATCTTTATGCCTGTTGCCTGGCTGCAGGTCTCTCAGGTGCTCAGTCCAGGAATTTAAGGGAGATTAAAAAAAAAAATCCAAGGAACACACATGATGTCTCTCCTCAAGTCCTGAAGTTCCAGCCAGTCTGCCATCTTCTTTCCAGCATCGAGAATCATTTCCTCGTGGTCTGTGGAATAATTCCTGGGAGTTTAGTTCCATTCAAAGGGAGGAGCAGGTGAGTCTGTGCCATCTGCTGCAGGGTCAGAGGTTTGACTCTCCCTCCCTTCATCCCACCCCCTTTCCTCTCTTCCTTTCTTCCTTTTTCTTTCCTTCCTTCTTCTCTTTCTCTTTCTTTTTCTTACCCACCTTTCTCTTTCTTTCTGTCCAACAGACTATTGTGGTGCATTTTCACTTTTAAGTCAAGTAATGAATTTCCTCACCTATTTTCCATTCATTCTAAAATATTTATGAAACCATTCCTACGTGCCAGGGAATATGCTATGTGTTGTTGAAGCAATAGTGAATCAGACAGGTTCTTGCTTCTCAAAGAATTAAAATTATTGGTTGGATATATCTGAGAATAGCTCTTATTTAGCTGATTTTTATACGGTACACCATAAGACATTTTATTTTGCAGTCAGATGTTGCAATAACTTTAAAGAGTATTTTCAATTAAGTCTCTGCTTGTTTTTTTCTTTGAATTGTTATGATTTCAGTCTTTCTAAGAGTAGAATATAAATGTCTTAACACAATAAGAAAATGACATAAAGGCTATGTTAACCAGTTTGATGACAATATTTCAAATTGTATATGAAAACACCACACTGTACCCCATGATTGCATTAATGTACACAGCTATCATTCAATAAAAAAAAAAAAGAAAACGTGTAATTCTTAGGTTGGATTTTCAGTCCTTATTTCCCCATATTCGTCACTGCTTGTTGTTATTTATTGTTTGGTTATTTATATTTCCTTTGTGTTCACAGCATGATTCCAGCTTTTGTTCTTCAAATTCCTAATATTTACACAATATAAAATCTTCTTCTGGTGACTCTAGTGAAGATTTTAATTCTTCTCTTTGTGTTTAGAGTTTTAATAATTCCCTTCTCATCAACGTTCATTTTTCTTTCTTTTTTTAAAGTTATTACTTTTCACATTATTCTGCAGCTACTTCACAGAGTGCTAACTTTCTCTGGGATGACTGAAATTTTTGAATTTTCTATTCTTTTTCATTTTAGTTTATTCATTTATCACCTTCCAAGGCATACTCTTCTTTCCTGGGTGATGTCTTCTCTCTGGTTCTACATCATTTGAAAACATATATTTTGTTCTCCTATCACTAAATGTGACCAAGGTTCCCAGCACAGGCGTGTGATCAGAGCACAGAGGGAGGGGAGCAGAGTGGGAGGGGGAGACGCTGGACCCCACTTCACTTAGAAACGATGGGAAGGCTTTTTCTCTTTCTTCAGTGAGCAATGGAAAGCCACAGGGTCATTTTAAGATAAAAAGCTTTCAGAGCTATATATAGGAAAGCCCTTTAGGGGAGTTTCTGGTAAAATTTTTACAGAAATGATTCGTGGAGAGATTCAACATATACTTAGCAGATAAAACTGAGAGGCCTTGAAATTAGAGTGGATCTAGGAGAAAGGGCCAGAAAGGTATAAACGACAACTCCTAGGCTTACAGATTTTGAACCCAGAAGGCTTACAGCACCTAGCATTTGGACAGATAACACTGAAAAAAGTTCACACTGGAAGCAAATGATCACAGATCTGGTTTGAGATTTGCTGAACTTGAGCAGTGTTGAGACATCGAAGTGGCAAGTCACAGTGGGGTGAATGGAGAGAGCTCTGGGAGAGAGAGGTGAGCCTGTGAGTCACCCAACTATGGGAATAACCAACACCTTATATACTGACAGTGTCTGCAGTGTCTATGGAAAGAAGAAGACTTCAAACACTCTTCCGAAATTCAAATATATAATGGCTAGAAAGAGAAGTTTGAGCATACAAAAGGCACTCAGAAATGCTAGATAAGAAAGAATAAAGTATAGCACTGTGGTAGCAAAGGCATTAGAGAACATTCTAGCAGTTCAGACTGCTGTAACCAAATGAGATAAACGAGGCGCCTTACAAACAGCAAATGTTTATTTTTCATAGTTGTGAAACCTGGGAAGTGCATGGTCAAGGTGCTGACAGATTTGGCATCTGGTGAGGGCTATTTTCTGGTTCACGATGATACTTTGTCACCGCCCAAAGGCCTGCCTTATGATATTGTCACATTGTTGGTTAGGTTTTAACATATAAATTTTTGGAAGAATTCAAAATATTCAGACCATGGTAGTTTTAAAAAGAAAGAAATTATTATCATAATATCAATTCTTGCTAAGAAGTCATGAAGGGCAGTGAAAAACATTCTTGATGGATTTAGCGAATGGTGGGCAGAATTCTACGATGGCCTCGTGATCATCCTCACAGCTCTTTACGTGTGAGCCCAATATCATCCTTTCTCCCTGGACAAAAGAAAGACTTGTGCCCTTCTTTTAGCCAATAGACTTTGCAAAGGTGATGGAATAATTATTATCCCAGATTGGTTGACAATAAGTTGAGGCTCTCTTTGGTGAGCCTGGTTTAGCCAGGTGACATCACTTATCCAAGGGACAGGGCTTTCTCCCCGAGAAGAGGGAAGAGGCAGCCAGGAGCTTCAGGAGGCCTCTAGGACCCACCGGTGCTTCCAGCTGGCAGCCAGAAAAGAGCAGGGGCTGTTGGTCAGACCACCACAAAGAAATAAATTCTGCCAACAGTGAGTTTAAAAGTGAATTCTTCCCCAACTGAGTTTTGAATAAGACTTAAACTTGGTAAGAACCAGGAGCAGAGTCCTCCTGCCTGGACTCAGTGCCTGGACTCCTGATCTACAGAAATTGTGATATAATAAATGAGTGTTATTTTAAGATACTAATTTTGTGGCAATTTGTTACACAGCAATAAGAAACTATTACAGCAACATAAAAAGATTATCAGTGATCTGAGTGAAAGCTGTTTCAGCACAGTGATTGGACAGGAGCCAGCTTGGACCATTTGAAGGAGGGAGTGCTAAGTAAACAGAGCAAGTATCGATGATTCCTTTGGGAGGTTTGCCTGGGAACAGAACTTAGTGTAGGGCTATAGCCAAATGGTGCTGTGGCTTTAAGAACAAAGCATTCATTCACTCATTCATTTTAATGGTAGTATACCTTAAGCATGTTTAAAAGTCTTTCTTCCATAAGAATTAATTTCTTTTCACAGAAAATTTGCTTAGCTATGCTAAAGGAAGCATTGCTAGATGTAATTCACACTAAATAACTGGCTAAGTGCTATGTCTGGTGTCCTTATGTGGACCTTAACATTGAAAAGATTGTTAAAGAGCATAAAGAACTATAAAACCATGAAATAAGCTATTTAGCAAAACCTTCCTGTATACCGACATCTCCAGGTGCCAGAGGCCTTGCCTGGCTTTGGAGAATACCCATGGCCTGAGGCAAGTCCCACTATCCCTTTAGTTCTCAGGGAAGCCCTTATCATTTGACTTTTTATAGTGGTTTTCCAAGATGGCAGCTTTCTCTGGGAGTTGGCCAAGAAGTCCTTGTGCTGATCTTATACTGAATTTGTAGAATAGCAGGGAAAGGACCATGACACTGTGTTAGACAACATGGTTGCAACAATTTCAGCTTCAAGGCATTTGTTTAGGACCTGTTTCCTGGCATGCGTTATTATTTTGAAAAATATTGGAATTGTTTTTGTGGATTTGAATTTCTCTCAAAACCATGTGTTAATACCCTCAAAAAAGTTTAGATTGAAATAAGAATACTAATAAAAAGAAGAGAGAGAGAGAGAGAGGAAAACTTGCTACATCCCAAGTCCCATTCCAAGTACTTAATACAGATATTTCCCTTAATTCTTAAACTAGTCCTACTATGATATAGGCTCTATTATGATCCTCATGTTTTTCAGGTAAATCAACTAAGTATTACTGAATCTTAGATTTAAAATAGTAATACTCTGGATTATCCTGCTAGTCCCATGAAGCGTCGTATTAGAGAATAAACCCTTTTGTGTGTCCCCAATGGTTTTAACTACCACGATACGTGCTTCCATTACAGAGATGTGGCTTGGGTCTCAGGTTCTTGTCCTGTGGGGAACAGGACAAGAAGAACTTGTCATTGTACCAAAAAGGAACAATGAAGACCTCTCTGGAAGAGAATAACATTTTAGAAATTTCTCATTTTTCAATACAATGTTCCATGTTGAATGACCGAGTCCAGCTGAGTTCCTGAGCTGGTACTTCAAACAGAAGCCTGAGTGCCACAAACCACTTGTTTAGAACCTGTTTCTCGGCATGCATTATGTAACACAGCGACAGTTAAATTACATACCTACGTGCTTGTACCTGATATTAGAGCATAATGAAACTTGACTATAAAAAATACCAATTAGTCTTTTGCATAGGTAATTTAATATTATCTGATACCAATTATTTCACATAGGCGAATAGTTTTTAAACCTGAGTTTGCATCAGATCTCTCACAGGACTTCTTAAAATCCTGATTACTGGGGCCCAATTTAAGAGTTTCTGATTCAGACGGCATAGGTTGAAGACCCAGAGTCAGCACTCTTAACAAGTTCCCAGGGGCTGATGCTGGTCTGGAGAACACACTTTGAGAACCATTGGCCCAGACAAGGGTCCAAAACCCTTTTTCCATAAAGAATTATGTAAATATTTTTGAGTTTGTGGGTCATATGTTATCTCTCACAACTATTCAATTCTTTGGAAGTGTAAAAGCAGTTGTACATAGTGTCTAAATAAATAAGCAATGTCTGTGTTTCAGCAAAATTTTATCAACAGAAAAAGCTATCAGGTTAGATTCTATCAACAAACCACAGTTGGCCAATCCTTAGTCTACGTCAACTTCGTATAAAAGTCCTCAAAATAGCAACACTCTGAGAATCACCTATAGATGTATCCACAAACATCCCTTCTAATTTTATTTTTTTAATCTGTATAATTATAGATTCCACTGATTATGTTAAACCAGAATAGAGAAGAAAGCTCAAAGTTTTCCCATCAACACAGTAAAAGAAGCAACACTTCCATGCAAGAGTCGCATCTTATAAATGATTTTTGTTTTAAATGCCCATGAATTCTTAATTTTCAAATTTTAGCTTTAATTAAATACTGTTTGTAGTGTTAGAAGCTATAAATCTACCAGTTAAAACAAGATTAACATTATATCAAATAACATATATGTTATCCCAGTAAGGTTATCTACTGGCTTGTAATAAAACAAAACAAAACAAAACAAAAACGCTCAATTTGCCATGAGCATGCCCTGTTTTAATCCATTTGGTCTTTATTCAGAACAGTGTACTCCAAACTAATTTAAAATGCGAATATAGTCTTAAAAGTGTACTAAATTTATACTTCAGTGAACCGACTACATTAGCGTGGTCCTTATAAATTGTTAATTCCTGTAAAAGGTCAAATTTCAGAAAAATTTTTGTCGTAACGGAATGTGATTTATTTCCCTGAAAATAATTACATGCAAATGAGGAGAGTTAGTATGACAGGTCCCTTTATGAACTTAAAATGTGCGTACGATGTTAAAAGTCTCTAACAACCACGTATTACAGACTACAGATGTGTAAATAAAATCTCCATAGTCAAATCTGTATGGTAGTATTTAGTAGACTGAGGACAGACTGAAAAGACTTAATGGCAAGATACCACATACACGGCATCTGTCTTTTAAAACTGTTTTCCAAGTCAATTAAATCAAATGTTTCAGTTTTACAATCAGCTTTTTATTCTGTCATCGAATACAGTGGTTTTAAAGACTTCTTTAGTTTGTTTGTTTGTTTGTTTGTTTTTTAATCCCAAACATTAAAAAAAAGCACTGTGGTTAAATGGAAACCGGAGAACGTCTATTTCGATACCATCAAAAGTTTTAGGGCTTTTCAAAATCATTAAGATGTGGAGTATAAATGTTTAAAGACAACTTAGTAGATGGTGCAGACTTTTCCAACCTTATTGCACATGAAACCTGACAATCAGTTCAGTGTCTTAAAGTATCAGGAAGCCACATTCTAAGTAAGCACCAGTATTTAGGAAACATCTGACAACTTGTTTATAAAAATCAACTCAATTCAATAAATATTTTAACATTGGTTACACATTTCAAGTTTAGCCCTTTCATTTCACTATGCTACTCACCAGTCTACCTAGAACGCGGTTAATCCTTTTACCAGAATCGCCCTAAAACACAGTTAATTCCTTCACCGGAATCTCCCTAGAACGCAGTTAATCCTTTACCAGAATCTCCCTAGAACACAGTTCATCCCATCACCAGAGTCTCCCTAGAACACAGTTCATCTTTTTCCCAGAGTCTCCCTAGAACACAGTCAGTCCTGTCACCAGAATCTCCCTAGAACACAGTCAGTCCCCAGAAACATACTTACACTCCTCCTCGGGCCTCTTCCGAAGGGCTGCGCGGACTTCTTTACAAGGGCTTCTCTGATATTGTGGGGGATTCCGTCCCCTTATTAGGTTCTCCATCCTATTAAAGAGAATCAAAGGAGTATTTTAATATTAAAATACTGAAAAACTGAATCAACAGTCACAAATTCAAGCAGTGCTGAGACAGGTAGCACCCTTGAGATTATCTGGCAGGGAGTCAGGTGGCCCGGAGTGGCAGGGACTACATGAATGAGAGAGGGCTTGACTTTTCCAAGGCATTTCACATTCTCTAATTAGAAACTACAGACCGCCTGTGTCCTCCCAATTCACATTTTGAAGCCCCAAATCCCATTGTGATGTGCAGGGAGGGCCTTTGGGAAATATTCAGGCTTGGAGGAGGTCCTGAGGGTCAAATCTCCATGGCAAGAGTGGTATTTGTAGAAGGGGATGAAATGACAAGAGAGGGTTATCTGGCTTCCTCTCTCTGCACTGGTGGAGGCCCTTTCCCCTCCTTGTCTTCTCCTCCTGACACCAAAGACTAACTTTACAGGCAGGCTGTGGAATCGCCTACCTCCCAGGCCCCATATAAAAGTGGTCTCTAACTGCCCCTGGGCACAGACAACAAACATCTTTTCATTGCCAAGGGAAATCACCCTTCCCCTTTCAATAAACCTGGTCTGAACATCTCTCCTCTAAGGCCTCTGTCCCAGGGCCATTGTTTACGCCTTTCACAAAGGCCTTCATATGGAGAATAACCTGCCTGCAAACACTTTGACCCTGACCTTCCCCGCCACAGAACTGAGAGGCAGCATCTGTTTGTTGCCTGAGCCTCTCAGGCTATATGGTATTTGCTCTGTTCTAGCAGCCCCAGCTGACTCAGTGGAGACCTATTGACTAATGAGTAATTACTTGCAAAGTAAACAGTTTTATAAAGAGTAATCTCACCCTTTAGAAAAAGAAAAAAGCACACCTTTCACCAAAATTTCCCATGCCGGTTTTCACGCGTGGAATTCCTACTCTCATTCCGTGTTGATGACTGAATTGACAGGGATTTCTATTTCTAATAATTGTCACTTCTTGAAAAAACAGGTTGACATAACTGTACTTCTCAGATACTGGTGACATGGTGCTGACAACCAGAAAATATGACAAACTCATCAAACACAATGTGGGAGGGCATCTTTAACAGAAGGCACTTTTGAGTTTGTTCGTTTGGTTGATTGGTTTGGAGGCAGAGTCTCAGGCTGCTGCCCGGGCCTGAGGGAACAGCGTGTGCTCTGAGATCAGTACTTTCTGTTTGCAGGAAAGTTTCCAGTTTTGCACCTTAATGCATATTCTACTAATTTCCATAACACTAAAAAAGAAATGCTATTGAATGTTGTAGATTTGAAAACTCAGAACAAATTCATCATTTTGAAAATATAAACATGGTTTCTTAACACCTACATGATTTTTATAAACTAGGGGCATCACTGGTTTGATGATCAGCCTAGTTGCTGATGTCGGTGCACTCATGGGAGAGGCTGCTGTATGTGCCTGTGTGAGCGGGTGCACCTGCTCGGATGCCCTTTCCTGTCTGTAAACTGAAAAACACATTTCTCAATGTGCAGTGGTAACAAATCTTAGTGTCACTTGAAGCTCATTTCAAGTGAGAAAAAAAGAGTTATGTAAACCAAACCACTCTAAGATACCACCAACCCCAGCAAGATCAGCCCACATCACAAAGTCACAAAACATCAGATGCTTGGGTGGATGAGGAGAGAAGGGAATACTTCTACACTGCTGGTGGGATTGCAAACTAATGCAGCCTTTTTGGAGAGAAATATAGAGAATCCTCCAAGATCTAAAAGCAGATCTTCCATTTGACCCTGCAATCCCATTATTAAGTATCTACCCAGAAGAACAAAAATCATTTCACTGCACAGACATTTGCACCAGAGTGTTTACTGCAGCTCCATTCACAGTTGCCAAGTCCTAGAAGCAGCCTAAGTGCCCATCAACCCACAAATGGAGGACTTTACATCTTTTACATTTACCTGAATGGAGTTGAAACACATTCTTCTTAGTAAAGTATCATAAGAATGGACAAATAAATACCCAAGGTACTCCATACTAACATGAAATTAATATATAAACAATTACATGCTTATAAGCACAATATAACACTAATATAGTACAGTTTGGGGACAGAAGGAAGTGGGAGGGAGGAAGGAGGACTTTTGGCAGAAGGAGGAAGGGCAGGAGGTAGGATCTCACCTAATGTGCACACTGTGAGGGTGTCTAACACTCCCCTGGGTGAGGGGCTCTTCTACAAATGGAACTTTACCCTGGAAGTGAGAACAATGTAAAAAATTGCACCCTCATATTAATTTGTTTCTATTTATTTATTATTTTTTTAGAGACAGAGTCTCACTTTGTTGCCCTCAGTAGAGTACCATGGTGTCACAGCTCACAGCAACCTCCAGCTCTTGGGCTTAAGCGATTCTTTTGCCTCAGCCTCCCCGTAGCTGGGATTACAGGTGCCTGCCACAACACCCAGCTATTTTGTTGTTGTTGTTGTTGTTGCAGTTTGGCTGGGGCTGGGTTTGAACCCACCAGTCTCGTTATATGGGGCCAGCACCCTACTCACTGAGCCATAGGCAGTGCCCCCTCATATTAATTTGAAAAAATAAAAAAAAATACTAAA
The DNA here is from genome assembly GCA_963574575.1 of Galagoides demidoff. Classification (NCBI taxonomy): domain Eukaryota; kingdom Metazoa; phylum Chordata; class Mammalia; order Primates; family Galagidae; genus Galagoides; species Galagoides demidoff. Next base: position 12,603 of record CAUYQV010051410.1, on the reverse strand, counting down.
AAAAAAAAGGTTATTTTTCTGAATGTAATGATAATACAATGAGAACAAACTGAATGGGAACCTGAAGAGTTAAAGATATAATTTGCTTAACTATTATGTGTATTTGTTGGTTTGTGGGGTACGGGGTAGGATATAAGTTTCTTGGCCTGTTACTACACTTTCACCAGGAGGATTGCCTATGTAAATTAAATTACATCAAATTTTCTAGTTCCTGACTCCTGAATTAATTCAGTGCACAATTTTGATTATATGTTTCAGCAAGTGCATGAATTTCCATGATGATCTAATAACAATTTAAGTGAATTTACAGTTATTCACTGGTATTTACCAGCTCAAGATAGCAAAATACAGCACCCATACCCTGCTCTGGCGAACATCTACATAGAACTGTAGTATAATTTTAAAAACCAATTTTACTCATTGTGATCACACTCTGATGGGGAAATGAAAACTTATCTTGGTTGGAAACATATGCAAACAACTCTCTTAAATGGGCTATTGTTTTGTCTTTTATCTCTTTGACTATCAAATATGTGAAAACCAAAGTGGGCCACCTGATTTCTAGGTAACTTGGTTAAGGGCATGTCAGAGAAACTGAAATGCAAGTTAGAAAGTACTTCCAAAGAGATTTAGAGTTGCATTTAAATGGTTCCTATTAGCGTCAGAGATCCCCGGTGCCCAGCGGCAGCATCCTGGCAATACCCTTGAGCCGATGTGCAGGAGACATGGTGATGTTTGCTACATGGCATGGCCTGAATGTGATGAGCCAGGCTTCTGGGCTCAAGCTCTTATTCTGTCTCTTAAAGGATAATTTTAGGGAAAGTTCTGTACTTGGTGAAGGTAACACACCCACCTCACAGGAGTGCTACAAGGATTAAATGTGTTCACACACGTAAAATACTTTGCTCTGTGCAAGAGCTTGGTCAATGTAGCGGATATCAGTCATAATCATAGCAAATAAAAATGCAATCTTATACTACCATTTTAAATATCCGTTATTTTAGGAAAAGTATCAGAACTGGCCTTTATTTAACAAAGTAAATAAACAGATGATACTATTTAGAAAAAAAAATACTTGGCTAAACAAATGTCCTGGTTATTAGAGAAACACAGAATATTCACATATACAAATTGCTAATTTTCAGAAAACAAGAACTTCACAAAGCACATTTCATTTTTTATCAGCACCATTTAAGGGATTACTAATAACAATCTTCCAAGGATTCTAAGATGAATAAAAGCAGGTCATTATCTTTATGAATTAACTAAAGTGCTATGTAACTTTGTTTTGGGGAAATTAAGAACATATTTCAAAATTTTATAGTGACCTTTACCCTTAGATGAAACAATGGAAACATTTTATAGTGTGTTACCATTTATTTAATTTAAACCTTTGAGCAATCTTCCGAAAGAACAGATTAAAGATGAGGGGAAGAGGCTTGGAAATGGTCAGCGACAGGCCTGTGGCAGACGTGGCTCAACTGAGATTCCCTTTTCATCATTTTCTAGTTGATTTCTAAATCACTATAATCACGATTTCCCGACTATATATTATAATTCAAGGAGGACACTGAAAATCTGAAAAATTTTTAAGATTTTACTGTGTACTGCATATTTGTGGTGAAATTATTATTAAATATAACCTTAATATTTATACTAATATTTCATTATATGAGTGCCTATACACAATATATATAAATATAATACATATTCATTTGCACATTAATGTGCTGATTACATGTTAACTTTTGTTCATTAGTCATCATTGCTAGAATCTTAGCTTCTATCCGTGACATTTTAAGTTCTTGAGAATTGCTAATAGGTGATAAAATTTAAAGACACTAAAAGACCTTTTTCCCTTTGCAATTCTAAATGTGGTGCTCACTGGAAAACACACTTAAAGTCAAGTTAAAAGTTGTACCAAATAGTTTCGTATCCAAACTATTTCACAGGCAGCTGTGATGACGCTTCCATCTTCCTGAGGATGTACTTCTGATTACATCAGCCCTCCAACAGTGTCATCTATGATCTACAGTTTGCATTCAATGGTCAGACAAAATGACAAAAACAAAATTTGGGAGCACAGCCAGGACACTCCAAAGATGCTGTTCTCACCACTCTCAGGCTTGCCGAGCCAGCAGTGGGACTGCGTTTACAATTGCAGCAAGGAGAGATTAAGGGAAGTGACCGGGCAAGACAGGTAGTCTAACAGCGTGCTGAAGAGCTCTGAGCAGGGCAGCCTCCATGTCCAACTGCCGGAAAGAAATAAGGGCGGCCAGATTAATTCCAAATAGGTAGCAGAGGGTAGAGCACAGTGTCCACAACAGTCTTGGTGATGTCTCACAAATGTTCTTAGCACTGAAAATCCCCTGAGGAGAGCTTTGCTCGTACTAGAGACCTCCACTCAGTGTGTGAGGTCCCGTCCCTGTTGGGGTGGGCTCCCACATTGCACTTCTACAGACACTGGCTTTACTGGTGCTATTTTTTTTTTTTTTAAAGTTGAGTCTGAACCAGAATAAACTAATTCCCAGACCAGGACCGCACTGCAAGCCTGTCCATTTTGCTAATAATAGCCATTAATACGTATTTCAAGTGTGTATAAAGATCTGCATAGGACAGTGCAGAAATAATCAGCACCCCGTTGTCTCGGCCAATTATGTGAACTGATAGCAATGAAGTCAAAGTCAGGTTATAGAGAAAGATTATGATGACAAGAAAGCACATCTTAACTACAGTTAAATGTCTGAGGAAAGGGGCAAGATGCTTAACGGGAAGATGTTTTTGAGCTGGAAACTAATAGAATGGTTGATTTGTAAGGCAGTGATTTACCAGAGGAACAAGGAGCGGCAATGGTTCGGGGTGGAGAAATTTGTTCTTACATTGCCAAGTCACATTTAGGGAAAGAGCAAACCCAACAGTGCATCGTTCCCACTTTTTCTCAAAGAAATAAAACTCAAACAGATGGGTCTCTTAATGGACTTTTTTGAAAATCTAGAGTCCACATTTTGCAAACAACAGTGAGCATGGCAGAGATAAAATATTTATTTTTAAATGCCTGAATGAATGAATGGTGTTAGGCGTGAACGTGTGCCCTCCTCAGCGCTAATGTGCGACGGTTATAAAACATCTTTAATATATTATTCATCCTCGTGAAAAGCCTGAGCACGGGGTCTTTCCCAGATGAAGAAATTAAGACTCGCTCTAGTTTGGCCAAACCAGCTTCAAACTTGGACTTTCTGACTCCTGCACATCCCTCCACCTGAGCACAGCTACCTAAATGGAAGAACTGCTCGGGTCCAGATCATCCCACCTCACCTGGGGCCTTCTTATGTCTCAGAGAAAGCTACTGTCACTTATGGGAGCTGTTTAGACGTGGAGAAATGTGTGCATGGAAGGAGTGTAATGATTTTGCAAGAAAAGTGTGTGTTCCTTTTGGAAGCGAGATTCAGGAGAGTTGGCAAATATGAATAAATGCTATTCTTTTCAGGATGTTTATAAATACCTAAACGTATTTTCAATGTGGAATATCAAAGGCATCGTAGTCTCTATAATCCAGGGATTAAAGATCACCTGCTGTGACGTCTGACTTCAGCCCGCTCTCCTTCTCCCTCCCACCCCTGATAAGTCTCTCTGAGCTGTGGTCACCAACCACAACCCAGCGGTTCTCTGACACTGAACCAACAGCTTTCTGGGTGTCGACATCATGTTCTCCTGGCAAATTCTCTAGGACTGTCTCCTATGGCCTTCAGAGTAAAGATACGCAATATTTTTTAATATAAGGGCCCTGTTAGAATTAATCAAATGAGTACTATTTGATGCTATGACTCATTGATGAGAAAAAGAGAACATCACGATCACAATCATATTTGTAATTTTATCGTAAAGCATAAAATACGTATAATCTTTTCATAGTTGGACTATGCTCTATCTTTGACCAGGCAGAGAAGAATCAAGATGACTCATTTACTCAGGAAGATAGTTTCTGGGGAAAATTCAATTAAGTTCCTTTCCAAAACTGAGTACCCTAATAGTTTGAACTATTCCAATAGACATCACATCATTTTCTGTTAGTTCTAGCAGCATTTTAAAAATATTTCTGTCTTTCCTGAAATTTGTGGAGTCTTGGGGAAGTACATTACCAGGTACACGACCGTTTCCCCTTTAAGTGCTGGACCTGGCCTCGGGATCTCAGTCCCTTCTCCCACTGTGGACAGGGGACTCTACTTTTCTTTCTTTCCTCTTGGTTATCTTCTTTTGGCTTTTTATGTGGGTATATAAATAAATTACTAACAGAAATGTAACTGTTGTAAATATGAAACACTTTAGAGGAATAGCAGAGCAGACCCCCACCGTGACTGCTATAAGCCTTGCTCCCCGTGGCCTGTTCTCAACCCGGCAGCCAGAGAGTCCTTTAAGTCATGAGTTGGGTTAGCCAGCACTCTGAGCCCCTCCCACTCCACACCCAGCAGAAGCCAGACGTCTCTAAGTGGCCAGCGAGGTCCTTGCACCGTCGCCCGCACCTCCTTTTCATCGGTCATCTTGAACATGTTCAGTAGACGCTGCCTTGGCCTTCCCTCCAGCGGGGAGCCCCTTACCTCCATCAAGTCTTTACTCAAACGTTATCTTACAATGATGCCTCACCCGAAAACCACTGCTCATTAACTTTCCCTTCCACCCTAGCACTTGTCAACTCACAACATTTTACCAGTTTTTTTAATCTGCAAAACTCACTGTTTATTGACTATAAAAGTCTGAATGTGCTTTGAAAAGAATGTCTATCAACCCAAACGCTGCTCCTTTGGGTTTTCCTATTAACTGGTCAGAGAAGTCTGCACTCCCTCCCAGTCCGACTCTGTCATTTTTGCTTCCTATAACTACGATCATTGTAACTATGGCATTTCTAGAAGATCATTGTAGCTACTGCCTATGTAGAAGTTCTAACACGCTGATGTGCTGAACCTTTTATCATTGTGCAGTGATCACAAGATCCGGGAAGGCTGTTTACCACGCAGCCTGCTCCTCTGACGACAGTGGAGCCCCAGGACCTCTCCTAGGGGTGACCACTTGGAATATCACTTTCCATTGCTTTTTAATAAGGTTTTTGGGGGTATTTGCCTATGTAAGATATGTCTCTGGGAAAGAAAATATTGTTGTATATTTCAAATCTAACTTTTTGAAAATAATTCAGTTTTTAATAAGAATACTGTATTTTCATGTTTCATATTTACTGATGATGATTTGGGCACATATCTACTATCTCGTGTTTCCTATTTATATACAGTTTTTATTTTGCTTTTCTCCTTTTTTTTTTTTTGGCTGGGGCTGGGTTTGAACCTACCACCTCCGGCATATGGGGCTGTTCGCCTTACTCCTTTGAGCCACAGGTGCCGCCCATGCTTTTTTCTTCTTTTGAATTGAGATTTTTTTTCTTTTTTATGTCTCCTACTTTGGAAATCATGAATTTTTTTTTTTTTTTTTTTTTTTTTGCAGTTTTTGGCCAGGCCTGGGTTTGAACCCTCCATCTCCGGCATACAGGGCCAGTGCCCTACTCCTCTGAGCCACAGGCGCTGCCCTGGAAATCACGATTTTTATGTCTAGATACACCCACATATGGAACATTTGCCTCCTTTTCTTCACTGCATCTCAGGCCTTCTATCTTTAATCCCTTTTATTCTGCGTGAAGCTGATCCTCTAAAACTTTCTTTAATGATAGCCAGACTTTTAAAGCCCTCTCGGCTGTTGTTCATCTGAAAATTCCTACATCCTGCCGGCTCTTCCTGAAGGACGGCTCTGTGAGGTGAAGAATCAGATGCGGACAGTTCCGTCCTGAAGCCCCGGGAAGCCCTTACTCCCAACATCTATGGCTTCACTGCGGCTACTGACAAATCAATTATTCATTTCACCGTTCTTCCTGAGAAGGTAAAATCTTTCTTTTGTTTCTGGCTTATTTTGAGATTTTGTTCTTTTGTCTTTGGGGTTCTTCAGTTTCCCCTTGTCCCTTTATAAATTTCTTCTTAAATCAGACTTGCTTTTTGGATCTGAGATGTGTTGTGTTTCTGCATTCTGAAACAGCAGCATCTATTTCATGCTTGAATATTTGATTTTCCCTTCCCCTCCCCTTTTAACTCCAGTTTAGGCCTTTCCGCTCTATATTCAATGTCCCTGAACCTCCTGGGTTTGGAATCTTCCTTCTGCCCCCCCCCCACCCCTTCATCCTCCCTTTTTCACTCCGCTCTGTGTCCTGGTAAAGAAATTTCCATCATGCATCAAGAAAGTTCCCTTGCCTCTGCTGTCCAGGTGGACTTAGCCAGGGAAAGGTACCAGCAGGGCATCTGGGTATGGGAGGAGCAAGGTGGGAGTGTTTATTTCCCAGCTACCCTGTAGGGAGCTACAGGTGCTCAAGGTGCATCCTGAGGCCTCTGATGACTTGCTATCACCCCAGCCGGCTCTCTGCAGCTGCCTGGAGCCTGCCCTTTTCCATACTCTTCAGACAGGATGTTGTTAACACCAGGACGCATCACAGCTTGTTGGTTTCTTTAATTTTGCCTCTCCTGTTTTGAAAAATCCACTCAATTTTTTCTGTAAACTTCTGTTCCTTTCCTACATTTCCATTTCATACTTCTTAAAACACATACGTTTTAGGTAATTCTGCTATCTGAGACTTCTGCGGTGTGAGCCTTTCCTGCTGCTTCTGATGCAGGGTGTTGCGTCTCTCTGGTTCCTAAGCTTGTGTGCGTTAAATAATGCCTCATACCAAGCTCATTCCTCCTGGATATTTATCTTTGAGAATTCCTTGAGGCCTGCATGGGAGTGTATTTCACTCCTAAGAATATCTAAGCTTTAGTTCCTGACTGCTGGACCACTTCTAGTCACTAAATTTTACAATATTTAATTTATGATGTATCAAGAATTTTTTTTTAGTTGTTTTCCTTAAAAGGTACTTTTAGGGGATTTAATGCTTGATGCTGATAATAATGAAAGTCACAATTTGTTTTTTAAGGAACAACTTCAGTTGTCACGATGATATGCATTGGAAGGAATAAAAACAAGTTAATGCGAATTATTTAAAAGATTACCATTGTATTCAAAACATGAGAAAATCAAGCCCAAGAAATGTTAAGTATATAAACTGCCAGGGATGGCACACATAGGAAGCAGGAAAAATATTAATAAGATTTAGATTGTACTGATCCCAAAATATCTATTCCGGAGGTTTTTTTGCATTATATCACAATCATATTTCTAAGAATATACAACTTGCACTTGAACTTTATGTCCACCCTGGATACATATTAGCCACTAAATGCTTATTCTACTAGTATAAAAAGTATGGGTTGAAAATCAGCTGTTATGAGGTTCCATGGAAAGAATCAATAAAATAGCATATGGATTATAACCATCAGATTCTCTTCTTTTGCAATATTAATAAATCAGTGGAATTTATTTCACTGGGCAGAAATGGTTTACGAACAAATGTGGGGAATAAGTAAGTCTGGAACCTGGTGAAGAAACTAAAATAAATAAACAGCCCAAAATACAACTTGACGAGAACTGGTTATCTCAACAGGGCTATTTTTAGACAAAAAAAAAAAAGTTCAAATAGAAGGAAGCTACATTTGCCGGCGCCCCCTCGTTGCCCTGGGTTAATTTTCCTCACTTCCAGGGCCTCCCCACTTCAGACTATCTGCGTTCTCTGTGGACCCAGGTAAGTCGATAATATCATATGGCAAATTAAGTCAGTATCAGCCTTTGTAATGTTTTATATAGAGAAGACGCCTCATGGAAAGTAACATGTACACATTCACTGGTGCTGGTGCCGAGCGCTGGATGAAGGAGCTCGGTGGGGTCTTTGTAGGACTTTCCAAACTGATGTGTAGGTAAACTTTTAATCTGCTTCCATAAATGATGATATGTGGTATTCTGAAGTAATTCTGCCTAGAAGGTCTATCCTGAAACACTATCCTGAAATACTATGTATGTATCTTCACATACATAAAATCATCTATTCAAAAGATAGTGATACTAAGATTCCAATAAATTGTTGTCCTAAATAATTGGAATGCTCTTAAATCCTAATTGTACTTTAAAACCATTATGCTTGTAGCCTCTCAGATTAATCATAGAGTAATCATATTTCAGGAATATTTATCACTATTAGTAACACTGGTGAGAAATTAGGTCACTGTGAATTTAGGTCAGTTGCCTTAGCCCATCTACGCGCACACATGATGACTCACAAGGCAAGCGTCTACTTTGGGGTTTGTAACTGGGGATTTTTACATCATAAACAATCATCATGGTTTGGGCTGTAATTAAATATTTATGTCTTGTTCTTTCCTTGACTTTCTTTTTCTTTTCTTCTATTTTTAAAAGTAATTATAATACTATAAAGAATTATAGTAGCTATTTCTTGATCTTTTCCATTATACTGTCACTAAAATTATCTCTCTGCACTGTCACTAGCGTCATATTTATCAGTACCTAATCAAGCTTTAGGATCCAAAGATTCTGTTAATGAAAAAGTCCTTTAGAAACTAAGTTTACTTTTTACATCGAGAGAAATGCACTTTAGGTTATATTAAACAACTCAAGGAGTCTTGTTAGGAAAATAAAGCCACAAGTGTATGGCTTCATGATTTTTTTTAAAAAGGTATTTTATAATTTATCTTTTATTATCTATTAAATACTCCACCATTCCTTCAAATATCACAAAGCAGAAATCTATGTGGATGCTTTAATTAGAAAATCATTGACATGTTAAGAAGGGACGCACCATTCTATACACAGGTCTTTAATTAGTACCCTTGGGATTTATTGCATCTCCTTCCCTCTGTTCTCTTTTATAGATCAGTAGTTCCCAAATTCTGACTGCAGATACAAAGTTTTCACCAGGAAAATGAGAACAATTAGCAATGTCTGAGGTTTCCATTGCACCATCTTTTTATTATGAAAATGTTCTTTCTCATAAAATTGTGGTGATAGTAAATGGTCAATTTATTTTTATTATTCTAATGAAATTTTTCCCAATAATATTTTATAGACATATCATTGCTTTGTGAAATTCCAATGTCTGGGAACCACTAAATTGCATCATCTTGGGGAGAGGACCTCTCGGGGGGAAAATGGCATTTTTTGGCTAACTTGACGAGTTAGGTCAAGGTCGCTTATACTCTTGCTTAGTGGAATGATGTGAAGAAAGGTGCGTGCACAGTAGGCCTTCTGAAAACAGTGGCTGGGCAAACACTGAAGGGTCAAATCCAAGTGTGCACATCACTGGATGCATCTGAGTGTATGTTGCCCAGGCAGAATCTTGCTCACTGGATTGAATCTCAGAGTTATCTGCCTGGCAGCATTATGATTAAGCACTATCATATGTACCAAAGAATTCTGAGTGAAAATATACCAATTACCAATATGCATATGAATTCTGCTAATGAACATCAATTAAAAAATGTGGGATAGAAACAAAACTATTCTTTCCCTTCCTACATCCAGCTCAATTCCAGTAGAAAAGTCAGGAGATAAAAATGACAACAAATAGAACAGTCCTTATTTCCTGATGTACTTTCCAGACATTTATTTTATCAATACTTTAGCAATATTATTGAAATATTGACTTAGAAAGGAGTCTCTGAAAATCATCAATTAGTAGCTATTTCGCTAGTATTGAACAGAAGCTATGCTTGTTCACACTGAATGGGATAATTCTAAGCCTTTCATCTCTAAGGACGTTGACAAATGGCTCACATATGTGAAAAGGCATTGATAACGTATAAAGTTGGATAAATAAATGCATCAATAAAACATTATATGTCAATTTAGTGGTCTACTCTGAAATAGCACTCATGACTAAAACTGAGATGTTACTAGACCTTGTACTTAAATAAGTTGCCTTCTTTGTGTATTAAGATAATAAGGTTCTCTTAGCCCACATCACAAAACCCCAAAGCTACAGATGCTGATATGGATGTGGAGAGAATGGCACTGTTTGTGGTATTGCAAACTAATACAGCCTTTGTGGAAAGAAGCATGGAGAATCCTCAAAGAGACAAAAGTGGACCTCCCATTTGATCCTGCAATCCCATTACTAGGTAGAAGAAAAAAAACATCGTCTTACCATAAGGACATTCACACTAGAATGTATATCGCAGCTTAATTCACAATCACCAAGATGTAGAATCAACACAAATGCCAATCAACCCCGAGAATGAATTAACAAACTGTGGCAGATATACACAATGGAATACTATTCAGCCATTAAAAAAGACGGAAAGTGTGCATCTTTTGTTTTAACCTGGATGGAGTGGAAGAACATCCTCCTTAGTAAAGAATCATAAGAATGGAAAAGCAAGTATTCAATGTGCTCAGTATTAACAGGAAGGCAGCAGATGAACTACAATATGCTCAGTGACAGAAAAACACAATTAAATTCAAGAAGTGGCAGAGGAGAGGAGGGAGGGGGGAATTACTGTGCTCCGACCTACTGGGAACAGTGTAAGGGTATGTAGCACACCTCCTGGGGTGAAGGGTTCACCTACAACTTGGACTTTACCTACCAAATGCAAACAATGTAACCTAACCATTTGTACTCTCCTATTAATCTGAAATTAAAATTTAATAAGGTTCTGATCAAAAAATCATAATGTAGTGCTAAAACATAAGAAGATATGATACTTCCTAGTAGTCCTTGTTTTGTGCATTTTAGCTAAAGTTCAATGTATGGTAACCAGGAATGACCTACAAGTAATCTCTAAATAGGTTGTGTGATAGGTGAATCCTGTCTCATTCAATTTTGCATGTTGAAGCCCTAACCCCCAGGACGTCAGAATGTGACTGTGTTTGAATATAGGGCTTTTAAAGAGATGAATAAGTCAAAAACAGAGTGTTACGGTGGGCTCTAATTCAATAGGATTGTGTATTTATTAGAAGGGAAAATGTGGACATACGAAGAGACACCAGGGGTATTTACAGAGAAAAGACTGTGCAATGCCACAACCAGAAGGCAGCCACCAACAGCTAGAAGCTCAGGAGAAACCACCTGCTGGACCCTGATCTAGACTTTCGGCCTCCAGAACGGAGAGAGAATAAATTCCTGCAGTTTAAACAATCCTGTCTCTGGCATTTTGTTACAGTATCTTTAGTGAAGCACACTGTAGATTGCACCTGCCCTAGGCTTCTGTGTTAAAGGTTAACAGTTTATTTAGTGGACTGAGGTTTGTGGCTCTGTCACTGCCGAGAGGAAGGGGTGGTGTTTTGGTTTTTTGGTCACTTTGGATTGAAATGAAAGATGACATATTGACTCCACGTTGTAGGTGCAGAATGAGATTCTCAAAAGTAGAATCCATTTTTAACACCAAGACCTAACTGTTAGTCTCTTTCACAACTTTGGAATGTTATAACAATTTTCTGTGGGTTTTTTTAGTGTATTGCATCAGTCAATGATAATCTTTCCAAACACCAAGAGCAATAATCCTCAATAGGAGATAAAACAAATCAATAGGTACAAGTGGGGTGGGGTTGGAGGTAACTTTTTAGATCAAAATGATAGCTTCCCTTTCTATTGTGAGATATTTATCCTGGAAAAAATTTCAGAAACATGGATCTCAAATGTACCGTGAACATACCAGTGTCCGTTGAAAAGTACTAAAAAAATTCATGTTATTTATCTTATATTTAATTAAGGAGCAGTCTCTAGTGTCTGAATTGCAGCTAAAATTATACAAGGGTGCTGTAAAAAAAATAAGGAAACCTTTAAAACTCAAAATAAACTTTGTTCTGAGAATAACAGGAGGTTGTCCATGAAAAGTGCTAAATTTAAGGAGTGGTCAGTATACGGTCAGCAGTAAATATGAGCTAATTTTACAGTAGTGTATCACTATTTATAATTATGATATTTAAACATGAAGAAAATGTTAATGATATTTACTATATTTTACTAACGAAAGCAAAGAAAAATGCATAAAATGGTTAGGAAAATGCCCATCATACATAATTCAGGAAAATGGAGATGGAGGTTTAAGAATCCAGTTTTAATTAATAAATTAATGCCAAAATGTATTGACACTGTGTGACTATAGGAATTAAATATTGCACTGCCTCCTCCCAGTAGCCCCAGAAGGTCAGTATTTCACAGAGGAAGAAATACCTTGCTCAAGGTCATTCATAGCTAGAAAGTGATGGGGACCAACCCAATTCAGGAGTTGAATTCGGGCCATTTGGCTCCAGAACCCACACTGTTAACCAAGTGAATTGGGAAACACTTCTTTTAAAACTGAAATGCTTTCATCAAAATACCAGTGGCATACTTCACAGACATAGAAAAAATAATTCTGTGCTTCATTTGGAACAAGGAAAGAGTTGGAATAGCCAAAGCAATCCTAAGCAAAAAGAATAAAGTCAGAGGCATCACATTAGCAGATTTAAAACTATACTACAAGGCTACAGTAACCAAAATAGCACAGTTTGGCTTGGTGCCTGTGGCTCAATCGGCTAAGGCGCCAGCCACGTACACCTAAGGTGGCAGGTTCGAATCCCCAGCCCGGGCCCGCCAAACAACAATGATGGCTGCAACCAAAAAATGGCCGGGCATTGTGGCGGGCGCCT
>CAUYQV010051408.1:0-46161 GCA_963574575.1 Galagoides demidoff | reverse complement strand
AGCTCATAGCAACCTCCAACTCCTGGGCTCAAGCGAGTCTCCTGCCTCTGCCTCCCAAGTAGCTGGGACCACAGGCGCCCGCCACAACGCCTGGCCATTTTTTGGTTGCAGCCATCATTGTTGTTTGGCAGGCCTGGGCTGGGTTTGAACCCGCAACCTTAGGTGTATGTGGCTGGCGCCTTAGCCACTTGAGCCACAGACACTGAGCCAAAAAAAAGACTTTTCATTTAAAGTTGTTTAGAAATTCTAGAAAATTCGCTAATTGAATCATGTATTTTCTAGACAACACAGACTCATAGCAGTTATTGGAATATTCTGACCAGCCTGGGCTTTTACAACTCTATCTTTGTTGGTCTTTATGTTCATTTAAAAAATTTTAACTCCATAAGGGCACAAATTTGTATTTGTTTTGATGACTACTATAATCTCAGCACCTAAAAACTGCTTGGCACGTAGTATGCTCTCAATAAATACTGGTAAGGGAAAGAAGGAATATCTGACAAAGCGTTTCTTCAGATGTGCAGATAAAAACTCCAATAGTAAATTCAAAGTATCTTTTATTCTTTTCTATGTAAATTTAGATAAAAACAAAATTCAATTTTTCAAGTATTTCGAGTATTCCTATATTCACTTTAGTGTGAGAAACAGTTTTGTCTCCATGGAAACACTCAAAGAATTTAAAAATTCATAAGTCATCAATTCAGAAAATTAGGCTTATTTTTCAAATTTTTAAAATCCTGTTTTGTATGTCTAAGCTGAAGTAATTATTTCAGTGTTAGGTGTTCAAAAGGTAATGATGATGATGATGAGAATAATTAATAAAATATATAAATAATAAATAAATATGAGAAACAATAAAATACATAAAAATAAATGTTATCTAAGTAACAAATTAAAAATATCTTGATAGGACCAAATGGCCATTTCATTGTCTTTTTGACTGAGATATCAAAATACCAAGTTATGGAAGTGTATGGAAGTGTTGTCTAAATATCCATCAGTTCAGTGAGTCATCCTGGACAGCCTACTGATCTGACATTTAACCAAAATAAAGGATCATCGGTTTGATACAGCAGGTTATACTGGAAATAACGTGAGACCAAGAGTAAGACAATCCACACTCCTAATGTCAGAGACATAATTACTAGATGTTTGATTTTGTAAAATCCACTTTTCATTGATAAGATTCTAATTTTATGGATACTTTTACATGAATGAATACATAAAAGCTTATCATTCTGTTTATGTCACACACTTGCTTTGTAAATAAAATGACACACATAAACCAAGGGGATTTTGTAAACAGAAAATCACATTACAAGTATAAAATAAAAATTATTACGATAACTAAACTGATGGAATCTATTATACGGGACAGATGAATGTCAATTAAACAACAATTATTTATTGAACATCCATGCTTCTGAGGGCACATAGTGAAAAAAATTTAAAAAAAAACTAAAGGTGCATGAGAAATCTATCTACAAATTTTTGATCTAGCAGGCAGGAGGTAGAAGAGATCAGCTAAGATTAGTGACTACCAGTAACTAACAGTCTCCCCTGGCATTTCATCTGAGAGGATAGCAATGGGAGTTCCAGAATGAGGATAGAAGACTTGATTTGGCTCATCTCCGAAGAAAGGATCTAAGTAATTGGAAATGACAATAGGCATTTCAGAAGGCAGAGCGATGTGTAACAGGTTTTTTGTAAAAAAAAAAAAAAAAATTATTTCTGATTTATCTATGAAAATCCTTTTAATAAAACTACACAAGAATCACAAGAGATTCGGGAGGAGGAACCACATGATTCCTGGCTTAAAGGGACCAATGATTGTATTTTAACTTACTTACATCTTCCAAAAGCCTTTCAAAAATATATATTATACACCTCGAGTATTTTTTTTTAGCTTTTGTTTGTTTTGTTTTGTTTTAGATTAATTTGAGGGTACAAAAGATTCGGTTACATTGTTTGTGTTTCTAAGGCAAAGTTCAAGTTCTAGGTGAGTCCTTCCTCCGGGGGTGGTATACACCCTTTAGTGTGCACTTAAAGTGAGAGCTTACCAATCCCCCCACCCCACATTCTATCCCCTCCCCCCCCATTTGAATATGCTTGTGTTTTTTCTCTCACATGGGCATGTAATTATTTTTCTATTGGTTTCCTAAAATAATTTTTTGTTAGAGAATTAGCTCAGAGAACTGAACAAAAAGGACAAAGATGAACAGTATTTTCTTTGGGAAAAGTTTAAGTAATGGGCTCTTCTAGAATTGATATTGGTCAGCCCTTTGACTTTTCCAAGGTCTATTAAGAACTTTATACTTAAGAAAATCAAAAGAACTTTCTACTTGCCAGATGTGGTTGCACTGGAGATACAGTGGTGATGGTGATTAAGAATACCTGTGCCAGATGAAAAATATAGAAATACTCTGTTAGCATAGAGGGAGGATTTGGAGCTAGGACAGTCGATGGTAATAGCACTTTTAAGCTGAGACCTTAAATCACCCATGTAAATAATACCCACACATACACCCACACCTAGGCCATTCTGAGCTAGATAGTTTGGGACTGTATTATAATTTATTTCATTCATTATCCTACAAGATTTTTTTAAGTACTTACTGTGTGCCTAGCACACAGCCTTGGCACAGAATGATGACTAAAATCTGATCTTTAACTTAGAACGCCCAATAAGTAAAGATTGAGAGTTGTGCTATTTATGTCTGGTTGGTTAATTTGTATGTATGATTTATCCAGAGTGAAACCAGTTTACGTGATTAAGTCTCAAGTTTCTCTCTATAAAAGCAGTAGCTGTCATCCATTAGGAGGATGATTTCTTAGTTCATTTGTTCTAATGTTCCACTTGGCAAAACAAGGTCATTCTTAAGTTACTGCAGTGTCTTCCACTGTTGCAAACACTGTCACCTAACCTTTTTAATCTTGCCAAATATTTGGAAGTCCCTGTCTTTTTTCTCAAAGAGAACTAAAGTGTGGAATACAGTCAGTCAGCAGGAGCCCCACGTTTAACAGAAAGCAAAGCTTTAAACGCATCTACTACTAGCGATGGATGTGTTATTTCATTTTAAAGGACAGCATGATGTCGCTGTTACCATCATCATCATTACTGTAGCAATAAAATGAATTTGCTGTAAATCCATATATAAGTGTCTAGAGAAATCTTTTCAACACATTGATTATAGCAGACTTTATTAGTTTAATTGAAAACTTGTGTAGTGACATTTTCCAATTGGAATTTTCTATTTCATCTTTAAACCAATTTCAGAATCAAATGTCTTGTTTTTCAGAATCGAATGTTTTTATCAAAAATTTTTTTCTTCATCCTTTTTGGAGCAATGTCTTATCAAAGCTAAAAAAAACATTCTAGTGGTATATTCTATTTTATTAAAAAAAAAAAGAAAAATACAGTTAACCTTGGGCCAATCTGATTTTAAGCATTTTGTTGATTCTCTGAATGGAAATATTGAATATGAAAAAATACATTATGCATGGATAAATTTCTCTCAAAATTTTAAAATTATAAAAGTTATGAGATCCCTAAAATTCACACAATTAAATTTACAAGAAATATTTCAAACAACTGCAGTAATAATGAGCAAATGTTGAGATATCCAGTGAAATGCTTAGACTGGATAGAATTGCCAGAATTTAATCCAATGTATTTTGATTATTAATCTTAACACATTTCATTCTACAAACACATTTGAAAATGATGACCGTGAACAGGAAAGTTGTAAGCATTGCATTTTCTAAAAGAAATAAATGCAGCTGACTTTTGAGAATGGACCTAAGACTGTAACTTTTGACATCTGTCTCTGACGATGCCTCAGAGAATCATGAAAATTCATCAGTTTTCTTCCACGAGGTCTATTTCCTTGAGGATTTATGCTTTATTGCCAATTAAATCAGTAGACAGTGATTGGCTGGTAAGTTTAATTTTTGACCCTGGATGTATTTTGTATTCTTCCTCTTCTCCAGGACTCACCTAGACACCTCAGCCGAGTTGCGGTATTCGGTCGGGTCCTTAGTGGACACCCAGTCTGACTACAGAACGACCAAAGTGATCAGAAGGCCGCGGAGAGGGCGCATGGGCGTGCGCAGAGATGAGCCGAAGGTTAATCTAACTTCAGCTTCTCTAGTTTTATTTCAATACGTCATTCCATTTGGGGTAGAATGCCAACGCTGAGGGAATTCAAAATGCTGGTATTTTTATTAGTTCAAAAGATGGAGTATGACATTTTTAAAACTATAATTAATATAAAGCCCCTACTCTGTGCCAGAACTCCAATAAGCATTTCCCATGTATTTGTCCATATAACATACTGCTTTTATACTAATGTAAAACATAAAAATGTCGAGGCTCAGAAAGATTCAATGTTCAACATTACATAGCTAGCAGAGGGAGAGAATCAAATTTGGTCTTACGTTTGCATGGTTTCAAACACTCTGCTTTAATTATTTGGCTCTGTGGCCAAGCACCAGGACTTGCAGTTTGCTTGGGCACTTAAGCAATGACATTCACATTGTCAACTCAAATTAGTTAAGTACTTTAATAGAATTTTCTGTTTTAAAAACACTTCATGGAAAATATACATAGACCATTCAATGTATTCATGGAAAATTGTTAATGATAACCTGCATTGCTGACCTTTCATTCAGTCAGTATCTTACTGACCTGTGCTTGTTGAGTACGTGATGTCGCATATCTTATAGAGAAGGAATGTTGTTCCTTCGTGCCCTAAGTATAGATCATTCTCCACAACCACTTTTATGTCTCCAAAAATATTAGATAACACATTAGTCCTTTTTTGTACAAGGTCTGCTAATGAAGATGGCAAACTCATCCTAGAAAAAGTGCCGTATCCCTCATTGCTAAATATCACTACAGTCACCTTTGAAGTGGTCCCTGTGGCCACCAGGCAACCGTACACAGGGACTTGGTGCCTTTTGGGTTTTAACAGGCACTAACATGTCTTGTATGAATTAACCCCTCATAGTAGGTATTCAATATCCTCTCATCCATTCATAAATAATTAAATGAACAGATCACGACCAAATGAACTACTCCCCACTTATTTCTCATTATATCGAAGAAGTAAATTAGTGCCACTTGCTACCAAAAACAAATTGTAACAAATGCTGATGCAGGTACTCAGTTCCTAACTCAACACCCCCAGGGATATATCATGTGGTCCTCCATATTAATCATTTTACATGGCCATAAAAATGGAAAATGATTTTTTTTATAAACCAGGAAATGTTTGGACCTCTCTTTTATTCTCGACCCCTTCAAATCACCGGATGACATCTTAAAAAGACACTAATCTGTTGGTTGCTCAAAACTGTCATTGAAATGGAGGATTTCTTGTGACTAAAAAATATAGGTGCCACCCAACACGTCTGTTGGGTGGCACCTGTGGCTCAAAGGAGTAGGGTGCTGGGCCCATATACCAGAGGTGGTGGGTTCAAACCCAGCCCGGAGCAAAAACTGCAAAAAAAAAAAAAAGAAAGAAAGAAAGAAAGAAAAATAGCTGTGTTAATGAGCATACTGTCAGCTTAAAAGATCGATGAAGCTTTTGATCTACCAGGGCAGTGAAAACGAAGCGACAGACGTACTTTGTTCCATTGTGCTTTGCTTCATCCTGCTTTGCTGTTTCTGTGGCTTTTGCACATTGAAGGACCCTGATGACTCTGCACTGAGCAGATCTGTGGGTGCCATTTTTTAGCAGTCTGTGTTTACCTCGTGTCTCTGCATTGCATTTCCTCAATTCCCATAATGTTTCCAACTTTTTCATTGTCATTATACCTGCTGCAGTGACCTTTGATCAGTGATCACTGACGTTACTATTGAAATTATTTGGGGGCACAATGAACTGCACCCATAGAGAAGGCGACCTTCACCCATGAACGTCATCTGTGTTGTCATTGCCCCACTGAGGGCCGCTTCTCTCTCCTTTCTTTTGACCTCTCTACTGTCTGAGACACTATGGTATTTAAATTAGGTCAGTTAATAATGCTACAATGGGCACTAAGCATTTAAAGGAAGAATCGTCTGTCTCTCCCTCTCAATCACAACTTTGAATGATCAAGCTTAGTAAGGGAAGGCGTATTGAAAGCTGTAACAGGCCAGAAGCTAAGCCTCTCCCATCATTAGCCAAGTTGTAAATGCAGTGGGAAAGATCTTGAAGGAAATTGAAGGTGCTGCTCCAGTGAATACACAAAAGCTAAGAAAGCAGAACAGTCTTATTACTGATACGGAAATATTTTAGTGATTGGATAGATTATCAAACCCAGACACAAAGTTGCCTTAAGCCAAAACCATGCTTAATTCAAGCAAGACCCTAACAGTCTCCAATTCAACAGATTTTCATTGTAGACAAGACAGCCTTATATTGGAAGAAGATGCCATCTAGAAATTTCACAGCTGGGCAGGAGAGGTCAATACACCTGAGCCGGCAGGCTCGAATCCAACCCCGGGACCGCCAAACAACAATGATGGCTAAAACCAAGAAATAGCTGGGTGTTGTGGCGGGCATCTGTAGTCCCAGCTATGTGGGAGGCAGAGGCAGGAGACTCGCTTGAGCCCAGGAGTTGAAGGTTGCTGTGAGCTGTGATGC
Organism: Galagoides demidoff; assembly: GCA_963574575.1. Taxonomy (NCBI): domain Eukaryota; kingdom Metazoa; phylum Chordata; class Mammalia; order Primates; family Galagidae; genus Galagoides; species Galagoides demidoff. The sequence continues at coordinate 39,532 of CAUYQV010051408.1, read as the reverse complement.
CACAGCACTCTGCCCAGGGCAGCAGCTTGAGGCTCTGTCTCAAAAAACAAAACAAAACAAAACAAAACAAAAACAAAAACAAAACAGTTGAAGCCAATACTCTTTACCATTCTGAAAATCCTAGGACACTTAAGAATTATGCTAAATTTACTTTGCCTGTACTCTGTAAGTAGAGCAACAAAGCCTGATGGCCACACGTTTGTTTACAGTATGGTCTACTGAATGTTTAAAACCCAGTTAATGCTCAGGAAAAGATTCCTTTCAAAATAATTCTTCTGTAGACTATGCACTTGATAATCCAAGAGCTCTGATGGAAATGGGAAAGGGACAGAGAGATTAATGTTGCCTTGGTGCCCAGTGACACAACATCCATTCTGTAGCTCATGCATCAAGAAGAAGTTTTGACTTTCCAATCTTAACTGTTTTTGTAAGGTTATAACTGACATGGATAGTGATTCCTCTGATGGCTCTGGAGGGCAAAATCAACTGAAAACCTTCTAGAAAGCATTCACCATTCCAGATCCCATTAGGAATATCTGTGACTCGTGGGAGGCAGTCATTATGACTTTGACAGGTGCAGGGCGTCAGCAAAGGAAGTCAACTGTTGATGTGGTTGAAATAGCACAGAACTAGAACGAGGAGTGGTGCCTGCAGGTGTGACTGAATTGCTGCCATTTTCTGATCAAACCTGAATGGATGAGGAGTTACTTCTTATCCATGAGCAAAGAGTTGTTTCTTGAGATACTGTGTACTCCTGGTGAAGATTCTGTGAACTTTGTGAAAATGGCAACAAAAGAATTAGAATATTAAAAAAAAAACTTAGTTGATTAAGCAGTGGGAGATTTTTAGAGGAATGACTCCAGTTTTGAAAGAATCTACTGTGGGTAAAATGCTAACAAATGACATTGTATACTACAGAGAAATCTTTCTGAAAGAATCAATTGGTGTAGCTAACTTCATAGTTGCCTTATTTTAAGAAATTCCCATAGTCACCCCAGCCTTCAACACCCCTTGCATCCACCCACATTGAAAGAAGGCTCTCCACCAGCAAAGAGATTTACACACTCAGACGACTGTTAACTTTGGGGTTTTTTTTTTAGCAATAAAGTATGTTTTAAAGAAGATATGTTTTTCTAGACATAATGGTATTGAACACTTACTAGACTGTAGTATAGTGCAGACATAACCTTTAGATGTATTAGGAAACCAGTAAACTCACATGCCTCATTTTACTGTGGTCTCCACATTGTCAGGTGCTCTGGAAGCAACCCATGATGTATGTGAGGTATGCTTGTAAATCATTTTCCAATATTTTTAATAATATTTTGCTAGAATTGATGTAAATTAATGTTGTGAAGATCAGTTTAATATCCTTTCTTGTGTGACAATCTTTGTGGCCTGAGTTCAGAGTAAGACAAATACGACTAATCAGTATAAGAACAGTGAATGCTTACATGCAGGTGAATAGAGATTGCTGTATTTGGAAAAACGTGTTGCAAATATAGTAGCTTTAAAGTAATCATTACTTTGAAATGTAATCTACCTATAAGTCACACGGAGGTTTATCATTTTAACTCTATTGAAGTCTTGATATTTATGCTGACAGTTAATACCTGATGTTATATAAGATGTCAAGGAACTATTTTATTGAACCAATAAATTATACTGTTAATAACTGGTATAGCTTTGCAAGGTCCGCTATAAAATACATGCATTTTGTTGTCCTTAAAATTAGATCTTTGAAAATGAGCAAAATGAAAAATACTCCACATTGTTCATCTACCATTCAGGTGAAATCTCTTGGGGATCATGAGTGGAATAGAACTCAACCAATTGGAGTACTAAGCAGCCACCCTTTTGAAAGTGACACTGAAATGTCTGATATTGATGATGATGATAGAGAAACAATTTTTAGCTCAATGGATCTTCTCTCTCCAAGTGGTCATTCTGATGCCCAGACACTAGCCATGATGCTTCAGGAGCAACTGGATGCCATCAACAAAGAAATCAGGTGACTTCAATTAGGACCAATGGTTTTAAGGAATTAGAAGGACACTATCAAAATACTTTTTACCTGGCCAGTGAACACATGCTACTTAAAAACTGACAGAGTTACAGAGTAAAGACAGTAAAGACACAGGCAGTGACTTAATCATCAAAAAGCTGGTGAACACATAGGTGAAAAAAAGTAGCCATATTTCCCATAGCAAACAAAGATCAAACAACTGTTTCCTATTGCATAAATGTAACAAAAAATGGCATCAAAGTAAATATTTACAAAGAATCTTTTCTTGGCCTTTTAGCTAAGATCAAATGTACAAAGAAACTTTGAAGTAACAATAACTTCAAACATCATAGGCAATCACAATAAACCATTTCTAATTAAAAACAAAATAGCATAGATGTCTATGGCTCCCTTATCAAACAAGCTATATGGTACACGGCTTTCATAATGACATATAACTGTATACAGATTCAACATAAATAGGATCTTTGTACAACCAAGTTAAAGCTCTTTATTCTTTGAGCCTTTGCAGTAATTGTTATAAATATTCTTGAAGTTATTTCCTTATTTAAAGGAAAAGGATATTGAGGGCTTTGCCTTCTCAAAAGCCTCTATATCAGCGGTTCTCAACCTGTAGGTCACGACCCCTATGTAACAATGAAATATACCCTGCATATCAGAAATTTACATTATGATTCATAGCAGTAGCAAAATTACAGTTATGAAGTAGCAACGAAAATAATTTTATGGTTTGGTTGGGGGTCGTCACAACATAAGGAACTGTATTAAAGGGTTATGGCATTAGGAGCCATTAGGAAGGTTGAGAACCACTGGTCTCTATCAACAGCTTTGTTTTAAAATTATTTATTCAGTGTCTATTATCTATCTATCTAACTATGCCTGTGTGTCATTAAGTTGCCTGATACTTATTTAAAGGAAGTTTAGCTAAGCATGTATTAATATTTTAAAATCTTCAGGGTTTTATTTGGCTACATAGTAAATTGCGACTGACCCTTTATTGAGGATCTTAGCATTTCAATATTTTCATTAGGTGAGAGGTAAGCGTCAATGATTTTGTTGGGGTCTGGGTTTCTAAGCATCTCTTTTATTGGTGCCTGCCTTCAAATGTAAGATTAGCATTAGTGGACAGACATTAACTGACAAGGTTTTGAAAGATATCTAGCGAACAGTAGTATGAGAAGAGGGTCAGACCAAAAGTGAGTAGGAATTATACATTGTTTGAGAAAAATAATTTTCTAAATTGCAACTGTAAACCCCCTGGAATGTGCTAAAAATTATACCACATATAGAATAAGATGAAAACATAGACGTAAAAGGTTCACAGATTAGTTTTTATTGACGTAACAAATCCATTTTAATTGCCATTTCAACAGTATATAATGGATTCGAATAAAATTAAATATAATGAATCAAAATTAAACTATATATTTCAGGCTGATTCAGGAAGAAAAAGAATCCACAGAGTTGCGAGCTGAAGAAATTGAGAATAGAGTGGCGAGTGTGAGCTTGGAAGGCCTGAATCTGGCGAGGGTCCACCCAGGTACCTCCATCACTGCCTCTGTCACTGCTTCATCACTGGCCAGTTCATCTCCCCCTAGTGGACACTCAACGCCAAAGCTCACCCCGCGAAGCCCTGCCCGGGAAATGGATCGGATGGGAGTCATGACGCTGGTATGGCGATGGGTCCAGATCTTTGCCGCAGTTGAGATTATAATGACGCATTAGCTAAAGCTCGCTAGATGTCTGTTCTAGTCTAAGCACTTTCTGTGTGTTGCATTATTGCATTGTTTCTTTTTCTCCTTTTCACAACGACCCTATGTAGTAAATGCAATCATAAATCCCAATTTTTGAGATGAGGAAATGGTAGCCCATACAGGCGTTTTAAGTTTCTCAAGGTCACTTATCACTTAGTAAGTCATTGGGTGAGCAGGGAATCTAACTATCACACTAGAAATTTGATTCACATATTGAGGAAATAAACTTATACTGTGTGGGATTTTTCTTTTAACATAATAAATAACAAAACTATTTCTTATAGTTGCTTCAGTACACCAAGATATAAATTTATAATTTTCTGATATTATACATAACATTATGTCATAAGAGCTATAAAAGGCAAGAGCAGCTAATTCCTAATTTTGTTTTAGACTTTATGCCAACATTTTCACATTGATTCTTTAATTCTTATTTCATGTGTCTGTATATTTGGGATTAAAAGAAGCCTAAGTTGGGAAGTCCCTTGGTCAACTGATAAAAAAAACAATGTGCCTCATACTAAAAATAATATAATAAAACCTCTGGAAAATATTGTTGAGACGATTGCTGAGTGTCACAATATTTATTCATTTAATTCTCATGGCAAAACTGAAGGTGGGGGGTATTATCTCAGTGGAGAATGGAGGATTTGTGAGTTTGAAAAGATTGTACATGTTGAACACAGCTAATAAGTGGAGCTCTATTTTTCCTTCAATTTGCCTAACTCAAAAGCATGGACTATCTTTTTTGTTCTGTCATTACTTGGAAATATGTTGAAATGACAGCAATGATGAAGATTAAAATATTCTATACTGTTTTTGGAGGTAAAAATTCTATGTTTTTTTTAAATGAATATACATTGTATATTTACAATTATGGGACTTCCAAACAATTAAGCTTATATAAAAGAAAAATGTGAAATTTTTACACAAGGAAATAATTCAAGCCACTGAGTCCATTATTCAGTACTCATTTCTGACACTTTTTTTTTCTGACACTTTATATTAAAAATATTTTAAGAACAGGACAGACAATGTCCAATCAGAACAATGACCTGCTAATCAGAACTCACACCATTGGATAAAACACAAACTTTTAAACACTGTATAATATGTACTAATTGAGACTCAGGGCCTGTGGCTCAAACGGGTAAGGCACTAGCCACATACACCTGAGTTGGCGGGTTCAAATCCAGCCTGGGCCCGCCAAACAACAATGATGGCTGCAACCAAAAAATAGCCAGGCTTTGTGGCGGGAGCCTGTAGTCCCAGCTACTTGGGAGGCAGAGGCAGGAGACTCGCTTAAACCCAGGAGTTGGAGATTGCTGTGAGCTGTGATGCTGCAGCACTCTACCCAGGGTAACAGCTTGAGGCTCTGTCTCAAAAAAATATGTATATACTAATCAAATATCCTGAGCTACATTGTGATCTGTTTATTTTATAAATCTAAGGAATTGTCCATCTAATTTTATAAACCAAAATATTATTATATCTGGCTCAGTTTCTGCATATGTAACATACACTACATAGTATTAATTGCAACTTATTACCAAATCTATAATAAAAACTTTGAACCCAAAGAATAATTTGGTCAGCTTTCCAGGCAGGGATACCTTGTTTATTTCTGCACTGCTTTTATTTCTAACAGATTTCACAACATAGTATTTTTCCCTTTAAAGTATTTTTATGTGGATTATTATCATAACCCTTCACAGTACTATTATTTCTATATAATAAAATATTATATTTCTATATACTTACATGTGATTTTGTGTGTGTAAAAAGGATGCCAGTGTTTTCAAGCATTTTCTTGAGCAGAAATAAGTCAAACAATAGGGAGGCACCTGTGGCTCAAAGGAGTAGGGCACCAGCCCCATATAACAGAGGCGGTGGGTTCAAACCTGGCCCCGGCCTTAAAAAAAAAAAAAAAACTACAGAAATAAATCAATGGTAAATGAACATTTACATTATCACACTATAATTAGAGTATTGAAAAACATGTAGGGCATTTCGTGAAAGGCAAAGAAATATTTAAATTATTCAGTATGTAAGTCAGTATAGCAAGAAATGAAATCCAAGACATCCTTACTACCTAATGTAACTGTCACCCAATTCATTATTTTCATAGTAAAATGAGATTTTCTTTACCTATAGAAAATACTGAAGGAGAAATTATTTTATTGTATATAATTTATGTTTGATATTCAGAAGAAGATTAAAAATTTTAGGAATAGAGAAGTAGAAATAGAAAAAGACATTGCATTAGTTGGAATGTTTAACAATTCACAAAGGTTTTTTTTTTTTTTGTCCTGATAATAAAGCCTACCTGTTGTATTTACCTTTGCCTCATAGCAAATTCATAAGCATAAATAACATCTAGCACTATCTAATTAGAATACCAAATGGGGTAACATCAACACTTTCTCCACTAACAAAAATGTAAAGCACAATAGAGCAGTTTCACAAAAATTATTTATCTTACTTAAGAAAAAGTGATCCAAGATAGGAAGTGAACTAGACTTATCTGGAATCATTAAAAAACTGACAATTTTTTAAAAATCTGTAGAAGAGCATTGACAAGAAAGCAGCAACTCCAGGAACTGAGGCAAGAGCTGCGGCATTTGGGGGGGAGAAGGCTGTTGGGATTTGTGGGGGTGGGGAAGGCTGTTGGGATGCCAGGAAGTCTGAGGTCTGTGGGGAGGAGCATACCTGTCCAAAGGGAAGACTCTGCATGGATGGGGCAAAAGAGAAAGTTTATAAACTCTGTATGTGTATACAGGATCTTCAGTTGTCTGTATTTCACTGGGAAGGCTATAGTCCCGTATGTGTTATATTTCTGTCTAGCCCCAGCTTCTGGTTGGCTCACTCCCTCCGTGCACACCTTCTATTCCCCAGGGTCCATGCCTCATAGTCAAGAGGCGCGTCTTCTTGGAGACACACCCCTGAGATGACCTTTCCTGAAGTTACTGCCGGGAGGAGTGCTTCTAGTGTGATTATAAGACATCTGTTTAGAAAAGAATGGAGAGAGGGAAAACACTGATGGCCCAGTTTAGATGCTATTAAAACTTGTAACCTGGTCCTCTGGTTATCATTAATGGCCTTTCTTTCCTGTTGTTTTTCTTACTGCTAATCACAGCCAAGTGATCTAAGGAAACATCGAAGAAAGGTACTGTAAATAACTTTAACATGATTACTACTTGAATTTTGTTTTATTCTTTGAAAGGTTTAAAATAAAATTCTCTCTAATTGAAGTATTTATTAACATAAAAAGAGAAGGGCGGCGCCTGTGGCTCAGTGAGTAGGGTGCCGGCCCCATATACCTGAAGGTGGTGGGTTCAAACCCGGCCCCAGCCGAACTGCAACCAAAAAATAGCCAGGCCTTGTGGTGGGCACCTGTAATCCCAGCTACTCGGGAGGCTGAGGCAAGAGAATCGCTTAAGCCCAGGAGGTGGAGGTTGCTGTGAGCTGTGTGACACCACAGCACTCTACCAAGGGCAACAAAGTGACACTCTGTCTCTACAAAAAAAAAAAAAAACATAAAAAGAGAAATATTGAGAGTACTTAAATGTTACTGAATTGTTTAAATATGGTCATAAGAACAAATACTTCAAAAAAGTTATCTATGCTTTCCGGGGCAGTGACTTGAGTATGAGAACAAAATATCCTGATTTTCCTCAGAATATTTATGCCACAGATCATAGAAGTAGACATTTTAGTATAAATACTTGTATTTATTAATACAAAATACTTATATTATGAGATTTAATATAACTATTTTAATAAATAGAACAATGCTGATTGCTTTTAAAGGGTTGTTTTGTTATTATTATTTAGCTATAGTGAGGTCAACAGAACAGGAAACAACTTTCAAAGAAAATATACTTTATTACTCACAGTTCCCAAGAGGATGGGACATGCTGTGCCTCAGGAAAGTACCTGGATCAGTCAGGGGCAGAATAAAACCAAGAGAAGCATAGACAGAAGCCTTTTTGTGGTCTCTTTAGGAAAGGAAAGGAAAGGCAAGTCACAATCATTAGGCTTAGGACTGATTGAATAATTTCAGCTGGCCCTGTCAGCTGTCTGGACTGTCTCTAGGTGTCTCTGGGCTGGCCCTGAGGTGAGCAGTGCAGAGGAATTACCTTCTGAAGCCACTTAGAGAAGGTGATTCAGAGGATGGGCTCTTAATTGGTTGGTTTGCGTATGAAAAGCATGTTTACAGGGGAGTAGTTTGCTATGTCCAGGAATTAACTATCCCTTGAAGAAGTCTTTCCAATAGCCAGAACATCAACAATATGGAAAAAGAAATCAGGAGAATAAACACAGGCTATAGGAAGCAACATGGACTCCAGTTCTTATTCGCACAATGACATTTTATTAGGTGAATGGGGTGGGAAAGATTTCAAAGATCCAACCTGGTGTCCAGTGAGTGAGTTTTTCTCCAGCATCCTCACGGTGTGGTAGTCAGCAGATATGCACATGGCATAGACTGCTGGAATTTTTTTTCTTTTTCTGAGCTGTTAAAGATCTTCCAATAGCCTCCTCCCCTAACACTACCTACTGGTTCTCAACAATCAGGTCTACCAAGTATAATGTTCTTATTTCTTGGACTTCCTCCACTACTTTAAAAACACTATTCTGAAAGGTAGAATGGAATCTGCGTAGATTCTGTAAAGGAAGTTTAAGGATATGAGAAATAAAAAGATAAAGCAGGGCACAGTGGCTCCCTCCTATAACCCCACTACTCTGGAGGCTGAGCTGGAGGATGGCTAGAATCCTGGAGTTCAACAGAAGCCCGGGAAACATAGCAAGACCTCCTTGGCATCTCTTAAAAATAAAATAAAGAAATAAAAAGGTAGAATGGAAGGCTGTTTGCAGTAATGTAGCTTTGGAGAATTCAGAGACTGAAGATATAACTTGTAAGAAAGGTCATAGGAAGAAGAACCATGAACTATAAACATTGCTGTGAGTCAGGCAATGCTTGACTCATGTACGTGCTTTTTTAGTTACACTTAAAAAGAACACATTAAGCTCAGAGAGAGAGAGGAGAAGAGAGGAGAAGAGAGGAGAGGGAGAGAGAGGGACCAGGCTCTTTTAAACAACCTGCTCTCCAGTGAGCTAATAGGGAGAACTCACTCATTATGGCCTGGAAAATGGTTGCAGGGAAGCCAATCCATTCAAGAGAGTTCTGGTCCCATGACCCAGACACCTCCCACCAGGCTCCATGTTCAACACTGGGGATCAAATTTCAACATGAGAGTCAGAAGGGCCAACATCCAAACCATATCAATGAGGAAATTTGTAAAATTAGAGTAGGTAGGTAATCAGCCTGTTCTTCTGACATTCAAGAGAAACCAGGATTCAAATAAATCCATCTCCTTTCTTCTTCCTGTGCATTTTCTGTTTGGGGGGGGGGGCATGTTGTTTGTTCATGTGTTCTTTTGAGACAGGGTGTCCTCTGTTGTCCAGGCTAGAGAGCAGGGCCATCACTATAGCTCACTGTAACTTCAGACTCTTGGGCTTAGGTGATGTTCCTGCTGAAGCCTCTGGAGTATCTGGGATTACAGGTGTTGTCACCACAGCTAGCTTTTATTTTATTTCATTTCATTTTTTTTCAGAGACAAGGCTTTGCTCTTTCCCAGGCTTTCTATTGGTTTACATAGTAAGTTATTATCCAGAGGAAACTTTTGTATATGATGTTTCTGGGACCTGGGACAGGCAGAGGATAGGCTGGCTATAGGGACAACAGTGAAAGGTATTTTATACCAAAGTGTTTCAAGAGCAAAATTCTAGAAGCAAAAATAGGCATGCTTAGTATGGTCATGGTTGGATCACAGAACTGTGAAAATATCAACATATATAGAAGGTTCAGAAACAATTTGAAGCAGTTCTTTAAAAAGGTCCTCCTAGTGGCCCTAACTGAATGGAGACAAGGAATCATTAAAATGTCTAAACTGTTAAGAGCAATCTGAAATGTCTAAACTGTTAAGAGTAATCTGAAATGTCTAAAGTGTTAAGAGTAATCTGAGCTTGGCCAAAACCCTTGACAAGCAATTTCCTTGACCTCTCTCCAATGTGCGAAGTCTTCTTCACAGATAAACACACGTATGCGTGATTGGTCCACGTGGAAACAAACATTTCCCCAGAATACAGCTTTAAAAATTTTGCTTTAGCTATACTGAGACTTGCTTTTCACTATCACAACTTTTAAAACCTTATGCTGTTTAGCTGTGTTTTTCACAATCTTGATTTCTCTATGTCCATTTTAATAACACAATGATACCATTAAAAATATATAGCATTGTTGTGAAAATATATCGCTGTAATTAACTTAATTGTTGGAAAGATATTCCCTTTTCTTACAGCTCTGTACCTCTAACTCTGAAAAAAATGTATGGTATCCTGGGTTGTTCAGGGTTTTGTACTAAATCGTTTTTTGAAGAAATCCCTCCCATCTCATCCTCTTTTGCTTTTCTGCATGTTTTTGCCAATTTTCCCATCACAGTAGTGAAAGGAAACAATGTTCAAAAATTATATGCTTATTTTTTATTGTTCATGTTTTAAAGAGAAAATTTTTTCCGTGTAAAATGCAACTCATTTTGAAACATCCTGTAATACGTTTCATTAGGCTGTTTTAAAACACTACATCTAATAAAATTATGTTTTGTCAACTTCTCATTTCTAAAACCCTAATTTAAAGATGTCTTTGCTCTGATAATCTGATTAGGCATAATGCTTTATTTTTTAGTGAATTTACTCAAATATATGTTCAATACCTTTGTGAAAAGAAATTTACATTCTGATATGATATAATGGACTCCAGAATAGCTTTGTCATAGTGACCGAATATTGATCTATGTTTATTGCTCAAACAACGTTTTTGCATAGTGAGTCCATTACTTTTTAATTATAGCATCTTTACCCTTAAATAGCTGTGACAATCATATTCTATTAATAGCAGAGATTTATGTAAGACTTATATGCCTTAAATTTTGTTGTTTCATTCTATTTGTTGTTTGTGCTATTCCTCAATAGCCTTGCTCTAATGATTCTTCATTTGTATTGTTTTCATTTGAAATTCTAAGACGGTTCATTTGAGTGTGTTGTTTTTGCTTCTAGATTGCAGTGGTGGAAGAAGACGGTCGGGAGGATAAAGCAACCATCAAATGTGAAACCTCTCCTCCTCCCACCCCGAGAGCCGTCAGAATGACTCACACCCTCCCTTCCTCCTACCACAATGATGCCAGAAGGTAAGAATCTCCCAGCACCCTGCACATAGAATCCTCTTTCCAAACATTTTCCTCTTCCTTTGGTGTAGCCAAAAGACTACATAAAAATTTACATGAAAACTTTGATTTGCACCAGAATTCTCCATCAGGGTATTGTCCTGCACCCCCCCTTCTCATACCACTTGTGGTTTAGCCAAATTTCCATTTTCAGATCAAACTTTTAATTTTAGAATTAACTATTTTTGGGATCTTGTTAAATGTATAAGAATAGCTCTTCTAGGGCGGTGCCTGTGGCTCAAAGGAGTAGGACGCCAGCCCCCCCATAGATCGGAGGTGGTGGGTTCAAACTGGCCCCAGCCAAAAACTGCAAAAAAAAAAAAAAAAAGAAAGAAAGAATAGCTCTTCTATTTTTAGTAGATATTTCCCCCAGTTAAATGAGATCAGCCTAGAGGAAGGAGTTATTAAGAATAAAAACTAAAGGGATTCTAGGGCAAGACATCAAACTTGGATTACAGCGTAAGAGTAAATAAGGTCTGTAAAGTTCATAGTTGTGCCTGACTTACATTTAGCAGCTGGGTATGTCCACCCTGTGGGTGCTGCTGCCACCAGCAAAAGTGACTCTTCAGGCAGAAAAATACTTAGAAAGGAAAAGAAAAATAGCACACTGGCAAAAATATTGAAACACAAGGTAAATCTAAATGGGGAGATATGTCATTTGTCATGGTGACTCTTTTATTTGTGTGCCTAAAGAATTGTAAACTGATTCCCATAATAATTAATGTATAAATAAATCTAAGCTTACAGCTTACTTTATAATTGGTGTCTTCTTATTGCCTTATCATTTCTAGATACATAATTGATATAACCAAGCATAATAACTTACGTATCAATACTGTGTATAGGAAAGAATATATCATCTACGTAGTATGTTTTACCACTAAATGCTTAGTAAGGCTTATTTTGCCAACAAGAATTTTTTCTTTTTGATTATTTTTAATTGTTAATGTGGAATAAAAGATTACTCCATCTTCAGAATATACTCTCACTCTCCAAGAAAGAATGTATTATATTTCTAACATATAAAGCTTTGAAGTTTGGAGAATGTGAAGCCAGGTAAATTAGGATAAGTGAAGTTAAGAAATTCAGGCTACTAAAAACTGACAGCAGTATCTATGGACCTCCCATTTATACAGTGTCTGATGTATTGATCAGAAGTTGAACCTAGACCAAGTGCTTGGAAGTCATTTTACCTTATCATGTGTCTATATTTTTCTTAATGTAATTAAGAAAAAATACATGTTGATCATAAAGGTATATGATCTCTTGCTTTTAGATCCTACTCAGATGATTTTTAAAATAAGTGAATTAGACTCCAAAGTGAGAGCAGGAAAGATGGAGAAGAAAATCAAGTAAAACTATAGGTTAGAATACAAAATTCAACTTCATAATTAGTTATACCATGTTTCCCTGAAAATAAGACACTGTCTTATATTTGTTTTTTCTCAAGATGACACACTAGGGCTTATTTTCAGGGGATGTCTTCCTCTCTGCACTGAAATGCATGGCGTGGCTATGCAGATACACGGCATAGCCACTACACTATATAGCCACGCCCATCACTAGGTCTTATTATCGGGGTAGGGCTTATATTTAACAAATGCATAGAAATCCTACTAGGGCTTATTTTGGGGGTAGGTTTTATTTTCGGGGAAATATGGTATTTAAATTTTTTTTTTTTTTTACCATAGATCATTATGTTTAAGATTAGAGTGGAACTGGAATGTTCCTACCATAAGAAAATGATAAATGCCTGAGGTAATGGATACCCCAATTACCCTGATTTTATTAATTCACATTATATGACTGTATGAAAGCATCACATGTACCCTAGAAAGATATCAAATATGTACTCATTATAATTAAAAAGAGAAAAGAAAAAGGATTAAAAAAACAGACTGAGAAAGAAGTAGATGATGAGTCAAGGGCTAAATAATGAAGGTCATTTAACCTGAAGGTAATAAGCCAGTCTATACTTTAAGATTGTACCAAAAATAAAGGGAAAAAGGCCATTTGGAACAAAAATAAACTTTGCTGGTGAAGATTTGGAGGTTCAGGGCCCCAAGGCTTAGGAAACTACACATCAATATCTGAAGAGGTAACCTGGAAGGAAAGAAAAAATAACAAAGTCGAGTTGTTCCTACTTGTGCACGTCTATAAAGGAAAGAAGTCTTGTGTGCCTTGTGGATGTTGCCCCAACATGAACACTTTGCCCTCTTTTGTGCTTTGCAGTAGTTTATCTGCCTCTCTTGAGCCAGAAAGCCTTGGACTTGGCAGTGCCAACAGCAGCCAAGACTCCCTTCACAAAGCCCCCAAGAAGAAAGGGATCAAGTCTTCAATAGGACGTTTGTTTGGTAAAAAAGAAAAAGCTCGGCTTGGGCAGCTCCGTAAGTATGCACGTGTTAGACCTTCCCTACCACTCATCTCAACCCCTTCCGAGGGTCCATCTGTCTTTCATTTCATGACATTTGTCTTTTATCTTTTTCCACACTTCTACCTGAACTTAATCAGATCTGTAAGTCCAGTTTAGCTGACCAATGCTTAACCAAAGTTACAGTGAAAGACTGAAACTGCAAACGTTTCAGTCCTTGATTTCTGTTAATAACAACAGCTAGAATTTATTTTATACTAACTCTTGCGAGAGGCACAATGACCCTATTGACCAAATGTCTTTACTGTTATTTTATTGATGAGTAAAGAATGTCTTAGTTAATGTCAGAGAACAAGGGGATTCATCCTGGTGTCCGTATTTCAAAATCAGCTTCAAATCACTGGGTATGTTACCAGCTAGAGCAGGGGCTACAGGCCCACAGGCCCCCGGCAGACTATTTGAAGACCTTTTCTGATTATCTGTGGTGTCATGAACTGTATGCACGGACCTTTTCGTTTCCTCATCAGCTTTTGTTAGTGTTTGGGTATTTAATGTGTGGCCCAAGGCAACCTTTATTCTTCCAACGTGTGGTCGAAAATGAAAAGGGTTGGATACTGCGGACTTAGAGCGTGGATGTATATAAAAGCTTAGCAGTGTGTATTTCAACCCTTTCTGTTGAAAAAATGGAGAACCCTACAAAAAAATCAAAAAATAATATTTTAATTTAGAATAAAACATTTTAATACATAGACTGTAAAGGATAGGTTTTCTTTGTTTAAAGCTATTACAGCTCCCTTATAATAAACTCTACAGAGTGGATGCAAGGTGGGAGAGGGATAGGACAATAGGGATTGTACTAGCATTAGTTATGGTCAGTGGAATTGGCAGTTACTAGTTATTATCAGTGATATAACTATCAATTAGTTATTGTCAGTGATAATTGAATAAAAATATAGATAAACACCTTTGAAATGTTCTATAACATATAAATATATATTTGTAAGTGGAGAATAGATACATAGATACTTATATAATTGAAACTATATATATATTTCTTGAATGATATATGTGAAATATACTTGCCTTTTGGGGGGTATTTTTCTATATATTTATTTTTAGAGTTAAATTATTTGGAAATGATTAAACTCTTACCTCCAATGGTTAAGGGCTGAACAAAGTGATATAGGCTTCTTTCATTTTCTCAAATAAGGGAATGAGTATTTGCAAGGAATGCTGTACTCCAAAACTTAGTTTCTGCCCTCCGCCTAAAAGAATGTCTGAGTATGATATTCACATTTTGCACATTGTTACTGTAGCCTTCAAAAATGCCTTTCCTGACTTCAACACAGTGAAACCCACACAAAACATTAGATGTTTTAGGAAACTGACACACAGAACAGTGTGTGATTGTTGTTCAGAAAAGATATTAAATTTTCTTTGAACTTCCGTTTCTCGGGAGAGGAAGTCCTTAGTCTGTGAAAAATGTTATTGCATAAGAAAAGAAAAGAGAAGCTGATTAATTTTGATATCAAAGATACATGCCAAACATTATTTTAAAGTGTGTTTTATTGTATTTGAGAATGAATAATAGTCATACCAAATTATTTGCCATTTTAAGCATGTTATGCTGTAATTAACAATAATTTGAAGAACTAATTACTTTTAAATATTGTGCTAATATAGTAATTACTTTATTTATATTTCCACATACATGTTCATCTTAGGTTCTACAATTTACTTTTTCCATTTTAAAAGTGTTAAATCACCGTTCTCACTTAGATTGTTCTATTTTTTTAAGTTAAATTTATCTTTGACAAAAAAATTACCTAATCATTAGGAATATTGTTAAAAATATTCTGTCAAAATTAGGGTATTCAAGACATAAAGTGCAGAAAAATATAGAGCCCTCTAGAAACTTAGTGTCTGTTACTCATTTTCAGTGACTATGCTTTTTTGGGTCAAAATATATGAGAATACACCCAATTTACACTGACCAACCCCACCAAAGGCAGAAACTAGCAGTAATTAATTGGGATCACACACAGACCAGAGAAGGTTTCTGAGTTTGGGCAATTTTGTTTTACTTTATAGAACAGCAGAGATAGAGGGTAAACAAAACCAGAATCAAGAGCACGGTAAGGAATAAAATACTGATGAGGAAAAGGGGGAAAACCTGTACTTATGAGTTTTATATAGTAGAAGCTTAATAGAGAGTCAGTCAAAGCTCCTGGAACAAAAGGTCTTCATGGAAATAAAACCTCTGAAGAAATAAGTAGAAAATACAGGAATAAACAGATTGCACAAATCCATATTTGCACTAAAAGAAATGGTACATGGACCCCACTGGTACTGTAGTTAAGCACTACAAATTTTAGGTCTACTTTTGTCTTGAATGTTTGATGGGAAGACCGTTAACATTTTTCAAACTCAGTCTACAACCTAATGCTGTTTATTGATGAATCAGAAGAAACGAGGGAAGTTTCTTCTGATGTGGGAAACTCAAAGACACAGGCGTGCTGCCAATGTTCCTTCTACCAATGGAAATGGAAACAAGATGAGAAAAGATGGTAGGAGAAGTCCTGAAGTATTACGGCAAATAGGTTAATGTTAAAAAAACAAATAAATTTTGTACTGAGAACCTATGGCCTTCTGATTTCAAGATCATTCTTTTTTCTTAAAATCTACCTTATTTTTCTAAAAACTGCTATACATGTACCACAAATTGCATACTCTTAAACAGCAATGTAATTTTCAGTCCTCACATGAATCAGGTTTAAGAGTTTCTTACAGAAATGCAGCAGGAAAGATCTTGTTTAAGATGAACATACGCACATTGTAATTTAATATTATTAACACCAATACATGGGATAATTTGTCTCGACTAGAAAAGAGCTTTCTGGAAGATGAAAATTCTGAAAGATTATTCTTTTCTTAAGCACCAGAAGAGGTGATAAAAGCTTCCTCTTTCTCTGATTCACCCCCTTTTAATGAGAGGATTTGTTATGTAAAATTTGGATTCAGTCAAAAGGCTTGCACTCAAGGACCATGAAGGCCACAAGTTTCCTGAAAGGCCCGAGATTCCCCACCCTTAGCTCACAGATTAAACAGAGAGCAGCTATACTAAGTGCCAGTAAAGAAAGGGAACATGCAGGAAGAAAATATAAAAAGCAATCATTCATGACATCCCTGGGGACAAGATGACAAAACGGGGCCAGAGTGATGGAACCATTTTGTAGGATTGATAACTGATTAAATAATCCTTGCTCAGTAATGTGGATAAGTGGAGTAACGTGCCTTGGCTCAAGGTTTCTGGTGCCATGATTAGGATTCACGCTGTCTGGGTCAACACATTCCCTAATCACTTTGCACGTGAAAGTTTCAACAGTGCAGAAGTCTGATTGATTGATTGTTGACATGAGTAAGAATCACAAAGGGAAAAATTAACATTACCGCTTCATGTATCTCAAGCAACAAAGAACTGAGATAAAGAAGACCCCAAATACCCCACTTTAACAGTTTAATTCTTGGAAGCATATAATTAATTGGGATCACACACAGACCTAGGAAGGTTTCTGAGTCTGAGCAATTTTGTTTTACTTTATAGAACAGCAGAGATAGAATATAAACAAAACCAGAAAAAAATTGTGAATATCATATGACTATCACGTCACCATTCATCAGTAAATTTAGGCCATCTTCATAGACATAGTGTTGGGATGCAAGACTTTGTCACGCCCCTCTGAGGTGTTAAAATACCAGCTGAGGAATGATCCCTCCTTCCTAGTGCATGTTCAAAGCCAGCGCCTTGGAGGGATGGTGGGGAAGAGGGTTAGGCAGGTGACCTCCGGACAGGAATGATGTGCAGAGAAAGTAGATAGCTGATTGCAGAAATTTGAAAAGATGTCACTGCAAAAAGCTAGTGGCTCTTTGTTGAGTGAGGATAGCAAACTAGAACTAGGAAGTATTAAAGTTGTAGAAAGATTGACTTTATCTCAATGGAAGAAAGAGCACTGAGATGTCAGAATTATATACAACGCAGACTACCATAAGAGGCAATGAGTTCCTGGTCACTTGGAGTTGGTCAAGCAAAACCTAGGTAATTACCTGGAAGAGCTTTTATACAGGGAGCTGAGCACTGGCAATGTGGTTGGATTGAATTATGTTTAAGATCTCCTTCAAGCCTAGTAATCCTGATCCCCTGAAATCTTTTGTCCCCAGCACCTCTTCCTTTCACCTGTCATATGCCATCAATTAATTAGTATGGAAATAAATTATTTTTAACATGAGAAACTTTTGTAAAAGATGTATAAAAGTCATAGGAGATATCTGACAATCATGTCACGGCCCACGTTCTGTGCTTAGAGAAACTCAGATGATTTCACCAGGTAAACAGCCAGCCAGTAGGAGAGCTGCAAGTGGCCCCCCTGCTCATCACTCAGTCTAGCACTCTGGAAAACCTACTTTCAGAAACGTTTCAATGAAGAAATATATGATTGGGCTCCTAGCTCTGTGGAACATGTTCAGGGACTTAAAGACATTTATAAATTATTTATTTCAAAAAAGATGATAACTTCTTGAAGACATCAATGAAAGGAGAATAAATAATAATTCAAGGTACCAGTAAAGTGAAAGACTCACACAGAAATGTTATCCACATCCTAATCAAAGATACAGACTTGATGTTTGTAGGGAGTTCGGAGTATTGATAATTCTCTTCCTGAATATGTTTGACTCCCCGAGGGTCATCTAAATACACTTCTACAGAATTGAACAAGGTATAAAGCGAGGGTTTCAGGGGAAAGATTTATGTGATCTGAAGAGAAACCAGAGCATTAAAGCTAGAGTTTCAAACAGGACACATCTCTAAGAATAGAGTATTTAAGCCATATGAAAAAGCAAACTCCAAAGAGAATGAGACAAAAAATTGCATGGTTGATTAGGACGTGGATCCCTATGGGGTTAGCTGTGTGAAGCCAAATTATCAAGCAAAGGGAATGGTTAGGACTGAGGTCCAGTTACCCAGCCATGGAGAGATTTGAAATGCAGAGGTCAGGAGGCAGAGATTTAAAGCAGAGACAACCAAGCAATGAAATAATTGAGTTCCAGGGTAATAATATTCAAGCAGAAGTGAGTTAGGGGTAGAACCAGCAAGCCCCAAGCTCCAGAGGCAGTTTATCAGCTTAGAAAAAATGTTGATGGGTATGGAGCAGAGACAGATTTAAAACCTTTACAATTGGGGGGAGTCTCTTGCTCTGTACAATCTTAGTATATCATTGGTTTGCCACCTGGGAAACACCAGCTCTCTCAGGTCTTCAAAGAGCCCTGATATTAATTACTGTAATGAAAAAAGAACAGAACACCCAGCAAACCTAGCTGACGTCAGCACTGAGTGGTTAGGATAAAGGAGAGGCTCTGGCAGGCACCACCAGGGGTGAAGAGGTGTCTAAGGAAAAGAGATTCTCAAGAACAAAGGGAGGTCAAATGGAGCCAAATACAGGAAAGCTATGAATAAAAATAGAACAGAAACAGTATATTAACCTTGAACAAGTAGAATCCCCAATTACAAATACAAAACGTGTATATTATTAGGTTTCCAAACAAGATTACTTTAGCATATTTCCTATAACAAACAATGTACATGTTCTAAAGAGCTTTTATTGCTACTAAATTGCAGTTCCTTTTCATTCTTTCTTTTAGAAAGTGCTAAATGGCTTTATCTTTGTTATTATTTTATAGATAGAGTTTCCCTCTCGCCCAGGCTTCAGGGCAGCAGCTCCGTATCTCTTACCGCAGCCTCAAACTCCTGGGCTCACGTGGTCCTCCATGCCAGCCTCCCGGGAGCTAGGCCTATAGGTGCAGGCCACTGTGCCTGGCTTATTTTGTTTTTTGCTTTGGTGAAGCCTTGGTATGTTGCCCAGGCTGATCTTAAACTCCTGGGCTCAAGCAACCCTAACACATCAGCCTCACCAAGTGCTGGGATTACGAGCATGAGCCACTAAGCCTGGCCTTGCAATTGTTTTACTTAGTGATCATCTGCCAGACTGTAGTATAGTTGTCTGAACTCATGCCATAATAAACATGATGAAAAACGTGATTTCATAATGACAAAATTAGCAGTTGTACCAGCATTATTTAGCGAGTATACTCATGCATTGCTAACTGATGGAGATATGTTCTGATAAAGGCACCCGTTAGGCTCTTCTGTTTGCAAACAGCTTCATAGAATGTGCTTGTGCAGACCTAGATGGTATATAGCCTACTACACATTTAGGCTTTCTGGTAGAACATACTGGTCTTAGGCTACAAACCTGCACAGCGTGTTACTATACCAAATACTCTAGGCCAGTGGTTCACAACCTGTGGGTCGCGACCCCTTTGTAACAATGAAAATACATCATGGCATTAAGAAGGTTGAGAACCACTGCTCTAGGCAACTGTAACACAATGGTTAGTGTGTGTCTAAATTGAAACATAGATAAGGTACAGAAAAAAATATGGTACTATAATTTTATGCGGCCACTATCACATATGCAGTCCGATATTGACCGAGACATTGTTATGAAGCACATGACTGTTTCCATGTAGAAAATCCAGGTGGCTGTGCTGGCCTTTACTCCAAACTTCAGATTGTTCCCTAATGCTCTGGAACCAACTGATAAAATTGGATTCCCTAAGTATCAATTAAAGATGACTAACCTCTGGCTGGTGAAAGGGTCTTGCTTTGAAGAAAGTAATAGCTTCTATTAAGCACGTAATCATTTCATACCATTTATGAGCCAGGCCCTCTGCCTAGATGCTACCTCTAGATACTCAACAGACTAAGAGACACAGGACAGTTTAGTAACGATTCATGAATCCAAGTGGATTTAAGTACAAATCATATTGAGTAATGCTGAGGAGCCATCTAATGAAAGGAAGACGAGGCTTGTAATCTCAGTTTCCCCAGAGTTAAAGGCCCTTTCTCATACAACGACAGAGACCTCTGCTGGTCAAAGGGAGTGACAGAGGCCTTGCAAAGTGCGAATTGGCAAAAATTCCTACAAACTTAGATCTCAAGGGCCAGGAAGAAAAAAAGTTATTTTGAATGAAATTGAGACCTAGGCGATGTGGCGGTAATTGATTTTTTCAACCTAAATAACAGAGAGGGGCTATCTAAAATATGTGTATTGGAGAATAGGACATTTTTAAGAGAATATGCATAAACTATGTGCATATTCAGTGAGTTAAAGGAGAGTATTTAAAGGAAAAAAATGAAAATTACATAATTATTTTGAAATAATTATCCTTGCTCATAAAGATCAGTAACAAGGGGCACAGCAGGCCGCGGTTGGACAGCCAGTTGCAGGCAGATGTCCAGATAGAAGTATTTTTTGTATTTGGTTGTGATGACTTTGGTGGAAAGTGACGGTTCCCGCAGAGTCTTCTGTAGTTGTTATCAAGCTGACAAGCATGGCATCCCCTCTTCCTGACCTTTGCAGCTCTATTCACCGGGGTT
Organism: Galagoides demidoff; assembly: GCA_963574575.1. Classification (NCBI taxonomy): domain Eukaryota; kingdom Metazoa; phylum Chordata; class Mammalia; order Primates; family Galagidae; genus Galagoides; species Galagoides demidoff. The sequence goes on along the minus strand of CAUYQV010051408.1, from coordinate 18,603 downwards.
TTCTTAATATGAGTGACTTCATTTTTATTCAAACAACTTCCATACCTTCACAGTCCAAGTGCATAGGAATCTCCAACTAGCTCCATTCATACATCTGGGCATGAGAATGTCTTTTCCTGAGTCCTGCAGGTCTGGACCTTAGGAAGCCCCACATTTTGCAGCACTTTCCTTAAAAATTTCAGGAGTCTGTCCCCCGTGTGGTCTGGGAAAGGCCAAGGCTGGCCATGCCATCAGGACAAAACATCCCTAGCCAAGACCTGGACCTGGGGTCCAATCGCTATGAGCACTGAAATTTGCTCAGCTCCCGTGCAGACACACTGGGGCCAGCCATGGAGGCACTGCTATCTGGGCAAGGTGCCTGATGCAACCAAACCAAACCATGTATGCCCAGGTCCTGTTTCTCCCCTTCAGGGTTTTCCCTGACACTCTACCCACATCTGCATGTGACCAGATGCCCCAGGGAGCCAGTGACTTTCATTTGTGGGGTCATTTAGGGCCAGCGGCCTGACCCTGGTTCTAAGAGGGTTGTCTGGCAAGCTGATCAGTCTCTCCCCCTGGCCAGAATGGTACAGTATGAGATTGGATCACTGATTGTTGCCTCGTTGAATTGGGGTGACTCTTTATACAAAAAGGGGACTGGCATAAAATGCTTTACTGGGTCCCTTGTACCCTGGGAATTGTCATACCTTCAATACGTCCAAGTCCTCAAAGACCTCATAGGGGTTCTGAAAATTAAGTGCATGAACTCATCCTAGAAAAAGTGCTACACACCTCGTTACTGAATATCACCAAGGTCACCTTCAGAGCATTCCCGCTGCCCATCTGGTGAATTTAGTGATATTCAGCAAAGACATATGTAGCATTATATCTCGGATGAGTTCGAGAGTTTAATTGTCCAACCTCTTAAAAGTAAATGTACCTGAGAGAGAGCCCAGAAAACTCCATGAAGGGCAAGGAGCAACTACCTTGCCAGGGTGTTCCCTTCCTGTGAAGTGGTCTAGCAAATCGTGGGACTCAAGCTCTGCAGGCCTGCGCACCCTTGGCAAGAGAAGGGTGGAGTTAATCATGCTCTCCCTACATGGCTTCCTCATGGACCCAAAGACTGAGGAGCCCCGGGCTTCCAGAGTTTCTCATCGGGGGCACCCTGGCCATTTTGAGAAACACAAGCTACAGGACTCTGTACTTACTGAAGGATGTTTAGAATCCTTGTTCGTATCCGACGTACACCAGTTGCACTTTGCAGTCATGTATATAATGTGCAAAAAATAAATGCATCCTCCCTCAACACATATATAAATATTTACGATTCCCCAGGGACTGGTATATCTCCCCAGTTAGAACCACAGCACTGTCCAACATTCATATAAGATGCAGACCACAAATATAAGTGAGCCACATGTATAGATTTTCTAGTGCTTAGAAAAGTAAAAAGGGACGGGTGGAATTCATTTTCATAATATATTTAACTCAACACCGTAGATGAATAATATTGTTATTTCCACACGTGCTCTATTAGTGAATATTACTAATATTATAATAAGGTATTACTCATTATACAGTTTACTTTTTGTACTAAGTTATAAAAATCTGGTGTGACCTTCACACTTACAGCACATAAGTCAGAGAAGCCACTTTTCAAATGCTCAGTAATCACGTGTAGCTGGTGAATAAAACTTTGGTGTAGGTAAGTAGATATTTCTGAAGCCCACACAGCCCTGAGTCCACTAAGACCTGAGTTAGAGTGAGGCAGACACTCACTGGGTTTAATAATCATCCACAGAGTGACAGGTGGAATCTGTGAGCAGGTTTGGCTGGGGTCGCCCTTACCAGTTGAGGGTCAAATACGTGGAAAAATGAATCAGAGGGAACTGACGCAGCTGTCTCAATTCTATGGAAAAAAAAATGTCCTCACTCAGAAATGTTTTAATTGGGCTGAAAAAAACACTTGCTGGGACTTTTCCTCCTGTTTAAGGCTCTGTCTTGCCTGTGGTGCTTAAAAATAATGTCACCTGCTGTGGCCGTAAATGTCATTTTCTATTTGGCATTTTCCAACAGGATGTGTTTCTAATTATCTATTCAATCCCTTGAAAATAGATGATTTCAAATCACTCAAAGTGTTTCTAAGCTTTTTATGCTTGTGTAACTTAAGTTCAAATATCTACTTTTATTTAACTCACTAAATATTCCCAGAGCTTTCTTTATTTTTATTCCAAGCTTTCCTGACTTTACAATGTTCTTTTTTTCTCTATTAAAATGCTGGGTTTTTGAAAAAATTTTAACCATCACTTAAATGCTCCTCTTTGATTGCGGGGAAGAATAAAAAGCCTGATTCATCCAACCACCTGGTGGTTGAAAATGTTTCATTGTTTATTGAACAGGTCTGCCCCATCAATCTCTGTGTCCCCACATGGGTCGTTCAAAGAATTTTATAACTTTTAAGTGAATAATTCATTTCCATTTTTATATCAAGAGAACATTTTTAGTGTTATTTGTAGAGTGTGAATAATAATTTGCAGATGTACAGTAATGCACATATACAGACGAGAGAAATAAAATGAAGATGTTCACTCACTGCGCATAATGGAAAATTTCACATTTAAAAGTGTATACACAGTTATGATTTAATAAAAAAAAATAAAATAAAAGTGTGTCCCAAGGTACTTAAGTCAACCGTGGAGGGCTCTTCTAATAAATACCTACAGTGAAAATATCTCATTGGAAGAAAATTCTCTAAATACCTATATTAATTCAATATGTACATAATGAATAAGAAAGTTTTTATCCTCAAGCCCCACATCCTTGATCAGATCGAGACAGCAATCAATGTGTTTTCAATTAAAAGGGTCTTTGGTACAATTATCCAGTTCAGTAACAGGGCTTGCGGGATACAAGATTAACTTATTTGTATAATGGCCAAGCATTAATAGCACCCAGTTTTGTTAATTATTTAATAAAATAAATTATGAAAAACAGTGACTTCAAAATTTGCCTGTTATGCTTTGGTAAGACATTTGATTCTGCTAAAGAGAAACCATACCTTAGTCAAGTCCTACAGGTTTTAAGTAAGAAAATGTCTGCTACAGCGAGAGAAGAGGAAAGCTGTCTCCAATAGTCTTATTCACTGGTACACTGGTGAAATGTTTTCTGTAGTCTTTAGAAGTTCATATTTGCCTAAATCTTCCTATCTAATCCTGAGCTTAACTGGAGTGCAAATTCCTTTTCGTTATATCTATCTATCTATCTATCGGTATATCTATATCTATATCTATAGATATAGATACACATATATATTTTAACCCAATTAAAAATAGTTATCATTTTTCAATTACCTTGACTTTGTTTTTTACCCCTAGAAAATACCAAAGAGAAATCAGAGCACAGAATTAAGTCTTTATTTTTTTTAATTACAATAGGTAATTTATGCACTAAGTATGTGTCTAAGAATTCTGAATGAAACCATAGCATTGTGAAATGTGTTAGCTGTGCCTCATACTTGTCCAAGTTTATACAAGGTATACATATTCTACGTTCCAAAACCGTTAATATTGACCCTACACCAAATAATTTGGAACTTGTTAGGTAAAAACTATTTTGCACAGGATTCTTTCCATTCTCTCCATTCAGATTAGGCAGCCTGCACCTGAGTTTCTGCTCAATGAGTAATTATTATCTTGTTATAGATGACATATCACCAATTTTTCAAATGTTGAAAAAATAAATCTCTGATACTACATAGATATTTGCTCTTATTTTTTCCATAAGAAAAACAGGAAAATAGAATGTGAGGCTGGGGAATTGTATATTTGAGTGTATAAAAGCTCAGGCCACATTTATGACATTGCACTAGAGGCAACCAAATGGTATCCCAACAGATACTTTTTCTTTTCATTCTCTCTTCGTATGTTTGTGTGTGGGTCGTACCATCTGATGAATGTTGGGTTAGAAATATAACAACATTAAAAGAAAACTTGATAATAAACACTTGCTCCAAGTTGTAAGAAACTGCTTTCAGAACTGACATAACTTCTGCAGCGCTGTCTGAATGGTTCCCTCTTCCTAGGAGGCTACATGGAGACTGAAGCCGCAGCTCAAGAGTCCCTGGGGCTGGGAAAACTCGGAACTCAAGCTGAAAAGGACAGAAGACTGAAGAAAAAGTAGGTTTGGAAATTTTATTTCCTTCTCTTTCTAACTCGTATTTATTCCTTATCATTGTTTGTAGGGAATTACAAAGAGAGTAGATGGAAACAAAACACCTAGGCCAAGGCCAGTGTTTTCTTGGTGGTACCGAAAATGACTCAATGCTCAGGTTTCCTGGTTATAGGAGTTTGAAAGTGTTTTCAACCTGTAGTAGAAATAAAAAAAATTCTTCTAAGTGACCTAAACATGTATTTAAAAGCTCAAGAATATTTAAAATGCTTAAATGTAGCATTAAAAATCATGCAAACCCCTATTTGAGGTTAAAATCAAATTGAATTGAAATTAATTCATGACAGAGTACACATCTAACCTTGGGTTTCCTCTCGTGATGATTTTAAGTATCTGCTCTTTAAAGGAGAGACACTTCCCTGACTGACTGAACACAGGCTTATTTTAGACTCCCAACAGATCGTTTGCATCTGTCAGGAAACTGAGAGTGTATCCTCTCATTCACATATAATGCGGAACATTTAAGTGACTTGCAAAATTGGCAAATTTTGAGTCTCAGCAGCTGTCGGAAAGCAAGCAGGTCCATAAATAGCATATTTTAAAAATACATAGTAACATTTTCATTGACAAAATAGCACCTTTAGAACATGTTCTTTAAAGCAAAATACTTTGTTTTTTCCAGAATTTATTGGCTGGTTATTCCTTATCATCCCTTTCAAATATGTATTACTTAGTGTTCATGGTATTCACGTTTTCCTTCTTTCCTATGAAAAAATATTCCTGGTTCCAGTCATCATTTTGTAACAGACAGGCTCTTGTGTTTCTAGTATACAATCTAATCAATTTTGCTTTCTCACTTGCTTTGCAAGTGGTTACTAATAATGAGGAAATAAATATCTTGTTGCAGAACAGCTCACTAACCTAACTGGTCATTCATTTGCTGGTTATAAAAATTAGATCTACATCCAAATGCAATAGAAATACTGTCTAAAAAAATGACCTTGAGGATATCTTCTCTTGAATACAATTAAATTCTGTCATATTCAACAACAAATATTTTTCTTTAGTTACCAGTCGCTCAAAAATATATTTAAATGTTATTATAATCTATTTCAAGTATCTTAAGTTTGTTTGTTCTATCAGGAATTTTGCATTCGATTTTGTGACTCTATTGAAAAAAATTCTCCTAAAAATATTCTTCTTTGATACATTTTTTAAAATTTTTGTTTAGTCTTTTTCAACTCTAAAGAAATATGAATAATCAAAACCCAACCTGGCCAATGGACATGATTTAGTTCCCTTAAAACTTAATTCTCATATCTCCTATAAGAAATACTTACAAAGAATGGCAATCTGACCACGTTTTACAAGTGCATAGAAGGTTGGTAACTGAGGCAGTACAACGGGTAACTTATAGGACCAAGTTAAATATACTTTAAATAGCTACTAAATTTAAACATTCCAATTATATAATGATTTAAAATACTATATTTAAAAATTAACTATTACTAACTTCATGCACTAATGGAGTGATTTAATTTTAAAGGATTATTTCTAAGTACCCTCTTAGTGATAAACAGATTTTAATTGTCTATTTATTATTCAAGTCTTACCATGCTTGACTTTGTGTTTTAATTTGCAGTGTTTTGGTAAAATATAATTGTAAAATGTATTCAGTGGACAACTTATCTTTAATACTAAAAAGAATATTAAGAACATCTTATAAGATAATAATGACTAGCGTTTCCCAGAGCAATTGTTTCCTGTGGAATAATAGTATTTGAGTTCAAACAGATAAACAGAGCAAATCTAAGTTAACTAATGAAAGTACCAAAGCATTTCTAATATTATTAGTTATCCCATAGGGAGAACCCTATGAGCATACATATGCAACCAGTGTTCATGAGACTTTTATGAGTAATTGCTAACATGTTTTCAGGCTTCCCATGACACTCTCATGAGAAAGTGAAGTGTCTTCATGCATGAGTTTCATTAGATAGACAAGATAAATTACTTCTAGTTTGTATGGTTTCACAATTTATTTCTGTCAAATTTTATGTTATTGCTAATTATTTTTAAACATTGTCAGCTTGTTTCTGAGTTGTCTCAAATGTTTTAAAATTTCTTTTCAAAGACGTCATATATTCTTTAGTGTACTTTAAAGAATTACAGTCTTCTATGTTCAAATTTCATGGTTAGCAGTCTTCTTTCAACATTACAAAATTCAAGTACATTTCATTTAAAAAAACAAAAACTAAGAATGGAGTAACCGCTTCCAAAATATTGAATATTATAGGTTGTACATGAAAAATTGTAATCACTGTGATTTTCTATCAGTTGTTTCTACATTTTTATCCATTGACCAAGCAAAATGATGTTTTCAGGACATAGTGCTTAGATTTAAGTGCACTATCTCAAAGTTCATACCAGAGATTCATTGTCTCTGTAGGAATAAGAAGATCAAGAAGAAATGTTATTTGCAATTTTGCCAATAATAGCGGCAATTTAGCATTAACATTCTATGATTTTTAAACTTAATTGGGAGAAATCTCTAGAAAAGTTCATTTATGGCACATTCGAAAAAAGCCTTATGGGGGAGTTGTTTTCAGACAGATTCATTTGAGAAATTACAAATTCTTGCAATCATCGTAAATTATGATGTTGGCAGTCCCAAAGGTCTAATGTGAGGTATATTTATAATCAGGCAGCTTGGAACAACTTGTAAGATCTGTGCCCCTACTTTAATTCTACTTTTTCTTGGCTTCCTGGGGCAGTCAAATCTTTTCCTTGTATTTCTAACCATTGTCTCATGAGGATAAATAGGAAACCAACTATACTTGATCTGCTCAAGCACTCACTAGTCAACAAAATCTTTCCTATCTTTACCTTCCTGAATTTTAACACATAGATGTCATTCTTTTGCCAGAGCAACACCTGAGGCCTAAAGTCAATCCAGTATTATTCTCCCCGGTTTTCTTTCACTACACCCCATCTCTGCTGTACTTTCCTCTAAAGCATCAGTTCCACCAATTTCTTCAGCAAGTCTACACAGAGCACAGCTAATAGATGTTCTTAAGGTAATTGTGTCAAACTGAAACTCACCTAGTCATTGTCTGAATGCTTCCCATTCATTTCCTTGGTCAGCTGGATTTGGGCAGCTGTTCTGCGCTCTCCTGGTGTAGCTCCCCTAATTTTTGAGAGCTGAGTCATTTATTCTCAACATTTAGTTTCCACATGATTGAATTTCTTCATAGTTTTTTCATGGTGGGCTCCATCTGGGGGTGCTGGGACTCTCTCAGACTTCATCTGGATTCCAGGCACCTTTTCTTATTTAACAAAAATAAACATCTTCCCTGTTTTCTAATAGTCACGTTAAGAGCAACGAGACCTGAGAATTTCACTCTCTTCTTTCATGCCTGTTATATCTGTTCTTATCTTTAAGAACTTCTTTCTCATTTTTAGCTCTCTCCTCTAACCTTTAAGCTAAAACCTACTGGTTTTAGGATAGCCTTTTAAAACCAACCACATAACTATTATATATCTATATGTCTATCATCTATATCTATCTATCTTTCTGTCTTTTCCTATCTAATCCATCCTGCATGGAATAATAAGAGTTACTGCAAAACCAAAATCCTACAGGGGCTGGTCAACAAAAACTTCCGTTTTCAAATGTGGGCAACTCTCCAAATTTTACTTAGAATCTATATTTAGGGCCCAGTAAATAGAAACTTTCCTCCTTGTCTAAGTTCAGAATTTATTTGTTGACAAAGGAGTCAAACAACCAGAAATCAAAATGTCAGCCTCTATGCCAAAAAAGCTGGTAAAACGTGGCTTAGTTATGTGGCAAAAACAAAATAAAACAAAAACCCAACCCTGAACCCACAAAATAGTTAAATTTACCTGAATCAGAATGAGCTAGGTAGTCACAGGTTTTCAAGGTGCATAGGGATAAATCCCACCTCACATGAAAAATACATTTACAATGTGTGTTATAATTTGATAAATGTTACTATCGAATTAAGAACTATGAATTCACAAGAAAAGAAATAAAATTTTATATCATTAGAATTCTTGTTTGAAGAAGAGTTTTTGAAGCATCAATGTTAATAGTATTTTTATTAACTTCTCATCATATTCCTTAACTCTTTTTCCGTCTGGAATATTCTTAGTTGCCACTTTTTCATAACTCTAGAAATGTGATGATAGGGTAAGTGGCAAATTCACTGAGTTATTAAAGACCAGAAAATATCTCTTAAAAGTAAAATTAGTCGATGAATTCCTGAAGAGTAGAATTAATGGTTATAAATGATTTTCCCTCAGAACTTTGAAGTTACTTCTCTTCCTGCCCCTAGTTACATCAAGTGACTGGTACCCTTATATATAGTACATGTAAGATTTATTTTTTCTCTGTATTTCAGAAAGATTTAAGATTTTTTTGCTTTAGCCTTGGAGTTCAGAAATGCCATAGTATGAGTCTATACTAATTTGTCATGTTTCATCTTACTTTATACTTTCAGTCTGAAGGCTTGTTAGAATAAACTTCTAATATGTGCTGCCCCCAAGGATTCACAATTCCAGACTCAACTTTGATTCCAAGAAGTTTAATTTTGTCGAGACTTCTAGAATTCAAAACGAGGCAATTTCTGTAGCAATTCATCTGTGTAACTCTCAAGAAAGTCCTGAATAGGCAGTGAACATATCAAAATCAAAACTGACAAAATAAAAAATAAATAAAAATTAAAATTAAAAAAAATACTGACATAATATCCACTGAATGGTGACCTACCTCCATAAATGTAAATGATGAACTCTCTAGCTTAATTATTTTTTATCTGCTAATGTTTTTCTTCCGCCTTTTTAACACTGTATAATTTTTTTTAGTAAAGTGCATGCTGAAATCTAATGTATCTTGTAAATTAAATTGAGAGGTATCATACAAAAGTATTAACACACTAATTTATCCTTTTGCATTTTTAGTCACTATATAGGTGCTATGTTATTATAATGATAGAATTTCCTAAGTATCCTGAATAGATAACACCACCAAATGAACACGAATTACATATTTAAATTAATTTTTCAATATCATTAAAATTAAATTAACATCCCAACTCAGCTATCAGCAGCGTCCTCTCCAGAGAAGCAGTTTTATCCTTGGGGCATGGCAGTCACAGTTAATCACTACTGATAAATCTTCCTGTTCAAACATCAAAGACATAAAAGTGAAGCTCTATAGATTTAATTTATTCCCATCACAATCCTAACAGTTTCTTCAATGCATAATCTTTAATGGATTTTGAGACTCTGCACTTTTAATCTTTCAGCATTTGGAAGGTTCAGAGTGTGCATATCTCTAAGAAAAATAAAGGTCATGAAAAACATTCATATTTTAATGTATCACAAACATTATTTCATTTAATACATACTTATCAAGTACATATGCCAAGTTAAACTTATACATGAGTTTTATTTCCAAAATTAATTTTCAGTGTGTTAGGATCTCTGACTACATTTTCTTGTGTAAGTATTCTATATACATTGAAAGAAAATGTCTGTGATTTCCCACAAAACTCTATTTTGTAGGCATGCTCTAGGAACTGCCTCTGGTTAGGTAAAGCAAAAAGGAGCCACTTGTAGAGTGTTAGAGCATCTTAGAGCTTCCAGAAACAATTTTAACAATGAACAACTATGAAAGAAATCTTCAGAGTGTTGCCAAGAACATGCATTTTCTCCTTCATCCAAGTCCAAAATTGAAATTCTTCGGTGAAATCAACTGATGGGCCTTATGTGAAACAGAGAACAACTTGGATCAATTTGTTCTAAGCAAAAATTCATTTAGTCCAGACAGATTTACCAGGGAACATGTCCAGGCAACTAACACAAGAGGTATAATAGAGTACAATGTTTTAGAACCTAACTCCAAAGCTCTGAATATTTCCTTGGGAAAATGTGTACCAAGTCTCTACATGAGGTCCCAGAAGCACTAAAACAAAATTATTGTTGCTTTGCCAACAATCAAGTGCAGCCTGCCTAGCTTCACTCAAGGACAATTGTAAGAATGCCTCAAAACTAAAGAATGATAATATCCAATAATGATACTACCCACATGCACTATAATTTACTAAGGAATATAAAGCTTAAAAAACCCAAATGCCTTTTTAAAATATATATTTAGATATATTTGATCTATTTGGAGGAAGAAGAAGAAAGGATTAGGGTTGCTATTTTGTTACTTGCCCTGTTTGACCCCAAAGTGCAATGTTAACTCATAACAAAGTAAAAGAGAAATACTGTGGTATCTATAATTTCTACCCAGAATAAATCTTTTTGACCTGAAAAGAGTAAAATAAGAGTTACTAAGTGGAAACTAAACTGAAAGCAGTTACATATGACAGGAGAATACCTCCTTTGATCAATATTTTGTGTCATTTGTTTTGATTGAAGTCACTCCTGGATTAAGGGAACATGAAAATGATCATTTCTGATTCACTTGCTTAGTATCTTCCGTGTCCCAAGAATTATGTTTTTAACTATTGATACTTGAATTATGGAGTTCTGTTCTTCAAAATTCTTCAAAGACATGAAAACGAATGTTTACACATAAGTGTTTCACAGCTCAGGATCACTTCTCTAAGTTACTTGTCATTGAAGAGAATGAGCAAAGTGCCACAAACCTAAGAACACCCTAATATTCTTATTAAAAGATATTCTCTAGGCTAAAGACAAATGGCCACAGGGGCTTGACCAAATGAATTGATGATGACTGAGTCAAACAGAAGTTGGCATACCCAGCCTCGTCACAGCTGATTTAAACAAGGACTTCAGATTTGGTCAAAATATGAAGCCAGAAGCCTTGGTTAAATTTTTAGATACAAAATTTTGCTTAAGGAAGACCTTTACAGAGGCATCCGTATCTAAGGTGAAATTTAATAGGAGCATTTATGTAATCTTGCAGCCAACTTCAGTACTACACTTACTGATTACTTGTGTACCTGGGGGAAAATATATTCATTTATGAGGTCTCACAATTAAATTTGTGAACTCATTCTAGAAAAAGAGCTACACACTTCATTGCTGAATATCCCTATGACCACCACATGGCACATGGGAGTACTTTGAAGATGACCATAGAGGTATTCAGCAAAGAGGTATGTAGAACATTTTCTAGGGTGACTTTGAAACTTAATTGTCTTACATCTCTCATATATATATATATATGGCTGATATTGGCTGATATTATATGCCTCATAAAATATATGATATATATACTATACACATATTATATTTGTTGTACATATACATGATATATGTACTATACACAAGTGTATTTATAATATATATTTTTATGTGTGTGTGTATATATATATACATAATTTAATGGAAGCTCCTACAATTTTCTACAAAGTAGGAAAATGAACAATTCATAACAAGGAATTAAATAGTTTTAATATCCTTAAAACTGTTAATGGAGTCAAGATTTTATGTCCTGACCAAATCATAGCTGGCTACTTTGTTCAGTTCTGGGAAATATCCAGAAATGGATGGATTAAGTCCACCAGCAAACATTTAGTGGAACATGACCAGAATAGTGAGATGACACAAAGCCATGTCTTCAAGGACTATTAGAAATAATTAGAAATATGTGCAGGTGGAAAAAGAAGACAAAAAATAATATATGAAAAATGTTAGAAATATTTGGAGTGTGACTGCCAAGGAGAGAAAGAACATCAAACATATTCCTGTGACCTCCTGATAAGACCTCGGGCCCAAATCAGAGGTTGTTACAGATAAATTTAAGCTAATCCTAAGTGAAAACTACTAGCAACCACAGATGAGGGGGAAAAAGCTGACCACATGGAAAGTTCACGTCCAGTGTAGACCTGCCGAACGTGTATACAGGAGAGGATTATTATCCAGGGAATTCTACTTTCACCCAAGGGACTGAACTACAAGCTCTTTGAATTGTCCCTAGTCCAAGATACTGTGATTCTCTATGTAATTCAGAAGAGAACTACACTCAGGAGAATCTTGGAATTATTAACACACTGACCCTGGTATGTAGTAAGTATTCAAAGTAAATTTTCTGAGTAATTGAACATGTGAATAGAAACTGGGTATGGAAAGATCTGGCATGAAGAAGAAACCCTGGCAAAATGCCATAGGAATTAGGCAGTGATTTTCACCCCGTGACCAAACCTGAACATGACTTCTTTGCTGTGTCCTTCCTCTGTGATACCTGTACAAGTGCTGACTGTCACCAAGTCAACTAGATACTTTAAAAAATCTCTCCCTGAGTGTTGTGGCTCACCTGTGTGACCCCAGCACTCTGGGAAGCCAAGGCAGTCAGGAGGAGTGCTTGAGCTCAGGAGTTCAAGACCAGCCCGAGCAAGAGCCAGACCCCTTCTCTACTAAAAATTAAAAAAAAAAAAAGACAACTAACTGGGCATGGTGGCTGGGCACCTGTAGTCCCAGCTACTCAGAAGGCTGAGCAAGAGGATCCCTTGAGCCTAGGAGTCTGAGGTTGCTACGACCTACGATGATGCCACTGCACTCTACCAGGGCAACAGAGTCAGACTCTATCTCAAAAACTAAATACATACATACATACAAAAGAATAATAGAAAATCTCTCAAATCTGATGATCGTCCTTTGTCCTGGTTTGGATATAATAGTATAATAGTCTCTCTACTTCTGGTCTCTCCTTCCCGTAATTCACTTGTCATGCTTTAGCTAAAGACATCTCTACAAATCTTACTTCTGAACTTGCTAAAACCCTGCAATCACTTTCTAGCAGCCCTAGGGTAAATTTCAAGAGCCTTTATGTAGCCCATGAATCCTTTATTAGCTGGTTCCCATTTAACTCCCAGCGTCTTCTCCCTCCACTTCTTATCTTGCTCCTTGTGGGCTTAGTGCACCTAATATCGATTTCTCTTAGGAATATGCCTGTCTCCTATGTGCATACATTCTGTGCCATTTCCTCCTTGCCTTTGTATAGTAATGATAATAGTATCCATTACCTGTATGATGACCAGGTTGATCAGTTGTAAGGTGCTAGGTAAGGCACAATTCTATGCATTTTAACGCATTATCTCATTTTCCACAGAGCCCTTGCAGTAGAAACTGCTATTTCCTTCCATACATGAGGAAGCATTTCCATGGAATAATTTAGGATCTCAGAGAAGGGCCATGATTTAAAGAGTATATAGTCCATTCTCAACACTACCCTGAATACCCTATGCAATTTTTAATGTTTTGTATAGAGTATTACAAAGAATCCCTCACTCTCTTTATAAAGCAGCATATTTTCCCCTTAGAAAATAATTAGTTTCTCATCTGCTCCTACCTCATCCTTCCAAATGAGCAACAAATATATTCAAATGAAACATCTTTTTAAAGGGTGGGTCAGGGTGGGAGTGGACAGGTAATTTCACAGATAAGCTATAGCTGTGTTATTAAATTGCCTTTTTCTGATATAATTAGCTACACATACTATTCCAAAGTTTGATACAATAGTAGTAATAGTCATTACATGTAAGAAATTTAAATATGTTCTGGAATCAATCTAAATTATTCATTTTAGTAAAACGAGATAGTGCCTAATAGCAAGAAAAACTTAGTTGCTTTCTCATAAGAAAAAAAAAATCACTAATTAAGGTGAATTTAAATATAATGCTGACATCTTAATCTAGAATAATGCTGCACATGTATTTCCAAAAACATAGACTCTTACATAAGGTCTTTGAAGATGTGGCTTCTTCCCTAATTACTTCAAATTAGCCTTTCATGAAGTCAATTTTTCTCTTGTTTCACACTTCTGAGAAAGGCAGGAACTATCTCTATCACCTTATCAGGCTATTACAGAAAAAAAAAAGAAAGTTTGATAGGAAAAGACTTTTCATTTAAAGAAGTATAAATACAGATATGTGTTTATTATGTATTTTTGGGCACATAGATATACAAACATAAAATTAAATATCTTTAGTTCAAATTCTACATTATCAACAATTTAATTTGGGCTTGACTATGTTACATTCTCTAGGCAAATGAATAACAAAATTCGTAGAGGAATAAAAATTTCTTAACCACCTTTCAGGAGTCTCAGGTACTTTAGTTATTAGAAGGTAGTATTAACATAAAGAAAAGTTGTCTGTGGTGTGATATGAACCACACCTAAAATTTTGAGCCATTTTCTTTTATTTACAAGGAGGACTGGAAAGGTCCTTGGCTATTTATTTTTATATATCCCATCATCAGTCTTTAAGCAGTAATTTCAAGCAAATCCTGTCATGGTGCTGGGGTGCTCTGCCCCCCACAGAGATCTCTCCTTCACAAACTAACCCTCTGGTCTTACAGCTTCATCACTCCAATGTCCTTCTCTACTCCAGGCCAGACACTCCATGGTCATATTAGAATCTTGTTATCACTCTAAATCATTCTCCTTCCAGATTTACTAATTCAAACATCTAAATACATTCCAAACCAGTCTTCTCTCCTACCGCTTAAGCTGTTGACTTTTTCTGCTGCAATCTTTCCTTTTCAATCTTTATCTTTTCCCAGAACATTATCCCCTCTCTGTCCCTCCTGCTTATTTAGCTTAGATCCCATGCCCATAATTTCAACACATCCAAAAATTTCTAAATTTCTTTACTCTACTTTTGTTTGGTCACGTCTGCATGCCCCAACCACAGTCACCAGTGATTTTTCTTTCTCCATGTGTACAGTTGAGCACATCTATGCCGATGGCAAAAATTAACAGCAGGAAAGTCGAACTGATTTCAACACTGCTCAGTAATCCCAATACAGTCATCTCACCAGTGCTCTCCCCACTCTCTGCAGTTCTTCTGAGAGTCCTCCACGGCCCTCAAACCTACATCTTCTGTGGATGAACTTATATTCATGCTTGGATGTAGAGAAAAGTAATTATCCAAGTGTCATGAATTATACTGACACTTGCCCATCCTGTCTTATTGCAGGAAATTAGACACTCCATTTTTAGTCACAATCTCTCCTTCTCACCTTCTTAACCATTTGGGGCTGATTTCTCCTTGATGTTGTATTTTTCAGTTTCTGCGCTTGCCTGGTTTTTCCCATCAACATTTAAACATTCTCAAGTTTAACCTATTAAAAGAAATCTTTTATTTCACAATTTGTATTGTAGTTACCACCCATTCACTACACAATATGGTGTTAACATTTGATTTAAAAATATTTTTGAATTCACCAACTTCAACAGTAAGAAGCATTAGGCAAATATATTCTACATAGGAAACCCATTTAGTAAATTGTTTCTCCTCCAAAACTAGCTAGTTTATAAACAGGAGAGGGTCCATTCATTTGATAGGAGATCTAGAGGTGCAAGGCAGACAACTGAAATCATTTAAGGCAGCAGTCCTCAAACTGTGGGTCACGACCCCTTTTGGGGTCAAAGACTCTTTCACAAGGGTCACCTAACACCATCCTGCATATCAGAAATTTACTTTATGATTCATAATAGTAGCAAAATTACAGTTATAAAGTAGCAACGAAAATAATTTTGTGGCTGAGGGTCACCACAACATGAGGAACTATATTATAGGGTTGAGAGCCGTTGATTCAAGGTCTTCATTCTGGGACATAAGACATATATCAGCTGGTAATTTCTTCTTTTTATGTCCAAATGTATGCTGATATTCCCAAGGAAACCATTATACTAATAACTGGATTTGATTTCATTCATGTAATCATAGTGACAAAAATCTATCCTTTCCCACCTTGAAGAGAACTTGCTTGCCTGTTATTTACAGTGGTCTTTACTGAAGAGTATTCATTCTTGATAGAATCTATTATCATAGACTTGACACTCTGGATTGGAGAGAAAGATAATAATGACATTATATTTTACTATAAATAATTGTCTGAGAAAAAAAGGATCAGTTTCTTAGAAAAGAAAAATTATATGCTTTTTCCAGGAAAAAAAAAAATCTTCCTCACAAATATGTACGTCACCTCCCATTTGAAGGTTATAGCACCATCTCTGAGTCACTTGTGACCACAGGTTTTTGTCTTTTGTGAAATGAATTTGTTTGAAAGTCAGGAGCTGACATTCTCAGTATTCTAAAGGGAGACAGCTGTGTGATATTGCTTTTAAATTTGTTGACTATGGAAGATAAGAAAGTTCATAAAAACTCCAAGAAATCAGACAACTTACAGAAATTGATAATAGGAAGTGAACAGAATGTTGAGAAATGCCTTTTGAGCAATAGTTCTTCCTATTTATTTTCATAATTTTTCTTCCATTTTATGTTTTATGAGATTTTTGTTGGTTTAAGTTTTTATTTTAAAAAATATAAGCAAATATCTGAGGAGCATTAATATTTTACTGTGTGCAAATTTAATCAACTTGTTTTATAGTAAAATGATTCCTAGATAAACTGGTGGGCTAAGAAAGATTATTTTGCCTATGGCAATAACTGGTCTCAAATACTTTGGCAATTTTCCCAGAAAGCTCAGAAATTGCCCTTTTTTTAGAGCTCCTCATAGGGTTTACAGGTATGTCGACAAGGAAACCATTTTAAACACCTCAAAAGGATCTCTTTTTGGTCTTAATTTTATTTCCGTTGCATGTATAATGTGAAAAACATGATTTAAATTTGTTAGAATATTGTGATGCCAATTTTTATGGACATTGATGTCTTCGTTTATGTGAAAATTTAACAACCTTGTCACAGCTGTTCTGGAGTTGAGGCCAAAAAAATACGCATCTTTCCAGTGTGCCAATTTAATAAAAAGTAACACAGTTTCTCTGAATGAATGCCTTTAGAGGAGGCACGTGCAGGGTGTGCCATTACATGCCAATCTTTCCTTTATAATAATTGTGTGATAAAACAATACACTCTCACTTGCCTAATTTCTGAAATAGGAATCTCTGCTTCATATTTTGTTACATTGAATATTTTATCAGTTGTTTTAATAACAATTTTGTTTTTCTGATAATCAGTCTATTATGCTTTGTATAGAGATTTAGAAACAATATTCGCATAAATTTTTGTTGAATTATTTAACCTCTGCATTTTTTCATTGCCTCTACTACATCCAGGGAGCCACTGGGCACTTATCAAAAGCTACATCTCATTCAGTGTTTTTATGATGAATATTGGTGAACCAATGTTTTTTTTTTTTCCCCTAAAGTCAACATTTATAGATGCTTGTTCAAATCCTAAAGGTTTCCATCAAAAAAAAAAAAGAAGATACAATTTGCACTAACGTAACATATTCTGCCGGTTCAAACAGAAGTGGAAGTCAGGCGTCCAGGAGAGGAGAGTAATAGGATTCTTTTATTACATTTTCTCAAGTTCTCATTATCGGCACATAGATTTTACAAAAATTATCATCATTATTATTATAGCATGCGTTGAAATAATAAGATTAGGGTTTTACAAATTTCTTCTTGCTATAGATGACGTTTAGTAAATTGATAATAAGAAGCTGTTAGTAATTTTGACCAGTTTCTGAAAACTAGAATCTGGGGTTTCTGACCCTCACACTAGTACCTAGCAACTTGCAGTTGCTTCCTCTACTACGGAGAGGGCTGCCGTTCCTCGATGGAGCCCAGTAGGCTTGTGAAACTGTATGAAAACCCAAGTGATCTTTAGTTAGTTACTATTTCTATCTGTAAAATAACACGGGAAGGAGCCTGAAGTAAAGACTGTTCTTTAGCAAAGTGCCTGAATTTCCTCCTGGGATGTACTAGAGGCTGGAAAAATGTGGTCATGCATGTTTCAGAGTGGCTCAAACTCAAGACACAGACTTAATTGTCAACCATTAGAACGGCCTTCAGCCCGAATATGCTTTTGGACGCAGTGAGTATGTGTGTCATGGTGTCATGGTGACATTTAAGAAAAAAAAAAAAAAGGCACCATGTCCTTCTCATCTCTGAGCTTCCTCACATCTGAAATAATGCTCTTGTTTCTTCCATGGCTTTCTTTGGATTGAAATGTGTCCATTAACATGTGTGTGCTTTTCTTTTCCATCCGTCCTTCTCCATCTCATGAAAAGCACATCTGGGTAAGTTGACTCACAATGGCTGCTGAACATGTTGATTTCAGCACCATCCTCTTTTTTTTTTTTTTATCTTAAGTATTTCTCTTTTCAGTTATAACACAAGCTGCACGGCCTCTGACCTGAAATGAAAATCGTGAAGTGTATTCATTTCCACAAAGTAAAAGGATTCATTGGTTCAGAGAAATGTTCACATTCACATTAATGATGTTGGCCCTTCAGGCACTTCAGTTTCCTTGGTTCTGTTAGACACGTGCCAGACGGGATTCTGGACTTCATTTTCCCCTGTTTGAAGCCATTCGTTGGGGCTGATGTGACACTCAGTGAGGCTCAAGTGATACTTTCAGGCCACCCGGGGACTAGTGAGCGTGCTGCGTGTCTGAATCTACCTGCACATCCCTAGTGCTAGCGATTCTC
>CAUYQV010051407.1:0-23985 GCA_963574575.1 Galagoides demidoff | reverse complement strand
AGGAGGGACTTGCCTTGTTCCTGGAGTCGACTCTGGGGGGAGAAGGGAGGAGGAGGGAAATGGGCTGGAGAGGGTGGGGGGAACAGGTGAGGGCTGGGGAACAGGAGTGGGCAGGGGAAAGAGGGCTGGGTTACAACAGATGGAAAAGCTGTCAGGGAGTCCTTGGGCCAACATGTCAGTGGACTGTCTGTGTCTCCCAGGAAGGGCCTATCTCATTATCCCCACCCCACTTAGCCATGAGTGGGAGCAGGCCAGGGAGGCGGGTCCTCTTCACATCACCAGGTTTCAGAACACAGCAGCTGGGGCGCAGCCAGTTGGGCTCAGCATCCCTGCTGTATCTGAGTGAAAAGAGACAGAAAGAAAAAGCATGTATTTTCTTTCTCTACTACTCGGCATCCTCAAACTACGGCCCACCTAGGACATTTATCCAGCCCGCCGGAGGTGTTTGCCATTGCTGCCTGTTCTGCTTAGCAGCCGACTCATCTCGGGGCCCACAGTCCAGCCCTCCAATGGTGTGAGGGACAGTGAACTGGCCCCCTGTTTAAAAAGTTTGAGGACCCCTGCTACTACTCTTCTACCATCTAGGAAGCTGCTTTAAAATCAAACACTGTGCGCCGGGTGCAGTGGCTCAGGCCTGTAATCCTCACACTCCAGGAGGCCGAGGCAGGTGGATTGCCGGAGCTCAGGAGTTCCAGACCAGCTTGAGCAAGAGGAAGATCCCATTCCTACTAAAACCAGAAAAGACTAGCCAGGCGTGGTGGCACACACATGTAGTCCCAGCTACTCAGGAGGTTGAGGGAAAGGATCACTTCAGCCCAGGAGTTTGAGGTTGCTATGAGATATGACGCTACAGCACTCTAGTCTGGGGCAGCAGAGTAAGACTCTGTCAAAATAAAATAAAATAAAATCATTGTGAACTATTCGACTTTATCTTTGAGTAAATCCATCTTTAACACATAACACTCTGTAGTCATAGTCTCAGAATTCTGACATCTCTGCGCTGGCGTCAGATGTTTGAATTTCCTCTATGATATCTCTGTGAAGGGAAGTCCATGGTGTGACCAAGAGCCAGTTTGTCTCCCTTTGGCTGGGGATGAAGAGCTGGGGTCCGATGCCCGGCACACGTGGACCTGGTTCTGCCCTTGCCCCTGGTCTGCTTCCTCCCTCTTCTGTGGGGCCAGCCATGACCCGATCGTGAACCATCTTCATCACTGTAGACCAGTGTTACCCAACTCAGCTGTGCAATAGAATTCCCCAAAGACCTATTTAATCAGCCTCTCTGAGGATGGGACATAGAAGTTTCCATCTTCAACAGGCTCCTCCATGATTCTCGTGGTGAGCCAAGTGTGGGCACCATGATGAGGTCCACAGAAGCCTCTGGCAAGGACGGTGCACATGACAGAAAGGGATCCACCAGCTGCACGTGGATCCCAGATCATATTTTGCTCCTTATCTGAGAACTGCTCTCCACCTTAGCTGCCACCCACTTAACGCCCCACTGGCACCTCTGCCACCCATTCATGGCTCTTGCTGCACTGACCTTGACATCCACCAAGGGAGGCAGAGTCTAGAAGTCCGCCTCTCACTTTTGCAGAGGATTTTTACTAAATGTCCGTGTGTCCCGAAAGCTTGCTAGCTTCCCTTAGAAGACGAGCACCCTCTTGATCATTATGTCAGTAGAAGGTAAAATCCAGATGCTCTCTAGATGAGCGCCTGGGTTTTAGATGCAGAAATGCATCTTTAAGATGCAGCAACAGCTCTCCCTCCAGCGTGCCGTCCTGTGGTTGTACCCTTCTGGGCCGTGTACGTGGAGGAACAGAGCTCAGCTCCCTGAGAGCCGGTGGGTTCCTGCCGGCTCTGCAGAGCTGTTCTTGGGATGGGATGCCCAAGCGTGCCCCTGAAGGTGATTCCCATGGGAGGGCAGGATTGGGTCTGTGACCAGCTAACCGTTCTCCCCTCCTGTTTGTCCAAGTTCCTGGCAGAAGTGCCTGGAAAGTGCTCAAAAATGTTCATGGGACAAAGAATAGTTGTTCTTTGCTTTTGGCCACGGTCTCAGCTAATATATCGAGCCTGCTCAGTGCCAATACTAACTTGGTATTGCAAATAAAGGGAATAGTAATATTAAAAATACACTATTTGCCAGGCGCAGTGCTCAGTGCTTCTCAGGAATCACCTCCATCAGGGCCTGCATTACCACGTGAGGAAGGCACTGATTGTTACTTCGAGGACAAGGAAGCCCAAGTTTAGAGAGGTAATGGTCTCACTCACTGTAAAAGCTAGAAGGCGGGAGCGCCTTAAACCAGAGGTCAAGGCGAACGACTCCAAGGGCTTTTGATTTCTCCCTCCCCCACCCAGCAGGCTGCTTTAATCTGGATGACCCCACTCGCTGGGAATTTCCCGAGGGATGTCTAGTGGGAGAGTCCCATTCCCAGCCCACCTCCACAGTCACTGTACATCTGGCTTGGTGTCCTCCCCACGGTGGCACCCTGAGCTCTCAGCTCTGCGCCCCATCCACCTGCCTTCCCAACCATCTAGTTGCTCTCCTTCCTTCTCAGGGTCCCTGTTGCCCCTGCCATCTCCCTGCCTGGGGGTCTTGAGGAGGTATTAGCTGGGTGAGCTCAGTGGTGACTGAAGCTTGGCCCATCTCTCTGCTGCGCCCTGTGGGCCTTGGTTTTGTCCCATGCCACGGGCACCATCTGTGAATGACCTAGAAGGCAGAAGCACCACCTTCTTACGGAGTTTAACTCTCCATTCATTCTCAGTGCAGTAACTTATGAAGTTAGTTTCACATAATACCTCGCTGTCCCAACCACTTCATTTACTTGCATTTGCCGTAATATAAAACCCTCTACCTTCCTGCCCCCCTCACTGTGCACAGATTCCTTCAGGACCCTCAGGCCCAGTGAATTATTTGTGTATAAATATATTGTTCATCTCAGAATTGAAGCTTTCCATTCCACCCCTTAGAGCCCCTGACTGGGCTGCTGTGCTCTGATGCTCCCTGGCAGGATGGGTGGCTGGTGCTCAGGAGACAGATTCTTCCCCATTTACCTTTTTGTGAGAAAGTAACCTAAGATAATGATCTGAATGCCAACTACCTCCCTACATCAGTCTTTAGGTGCTGTCACCCCCCAAAAGTAAAGAGAGATAATCTCACACGTGGTGCAGCCTGACCCACAGGACTTTCTGATTGGGCTGATAGGGCTGGAGTCAGAGGCTGAGGACTCAGCTCTAACTGGGCTTGGGAAATAGCAATGGTATGCCCGGGGAAGTCAATAGTTGTTGACAGGTTTTAGGAAATAGAATCATATGCCTGGACAGGGGACGATGACATATTGGTACAGTCAAAGTGCTGACACTCTTCATGGCTGCTCTGCCTTTGATATATGGCCAGTCATTCAGTCACATAGTAAATATTTAGTAGGCATCTTCTAAGTGCCTGGGGACATCACCGCAAAGAAGACATATGGGGTCCTGGTCTTCAGGATGGAGCCGGTGAATACCGACCAGCTCCACACCATGATGGCCTATTAGGAATGATGTTGAATGAAAAAAGCCAAGCAAGTGACTTTTTATGCATTGTTTTGAGTATCTGTGAGCTTGAGGGTGTAGAAAAATAAACTCAATTTCTTCTACTATACACCACAGCATAGAACAGTCTGACACCAGATGTATGGGTTCCCCTCTCCACACACCAGCCAGCAATCACTTCTCCAGCTGACACCAGCTGGGTGTCCTCCAGTTCAATTCAATTCTGAAACTGCCTAGTGATTGAATCTAGATCCACAGGGTGGGGGCTCAACCCCACAGGATTTGAACCACTGCAGACACCAATCACAAGTAACAGGTTGTCACCAATACTTATGACTCATGAACTATAAACTGGGGTTCCCACTATCCACTTCTTGGAATTGAACTTTCCTTACACTTACTGGCTTATTATAAAAGATATTACAAAGTAAAGAGATGAAGAAATGGAGGAAATACACAGCAAAAGGCATTGGGAAGGGGTGGGGCGCTTCCATACCCTCCTGGGAGTACCACCTTTGGAAACCTCCAAGTACTCAGTTATCCAGAAGCTCTCCAAACCCTGTGCTTTTGGGTTTTCATGGAGGCTTCATTACATAGACATAATTTATTAAATTATTGGCCATTGGTGATCAAGTTAACCTTCAACCCCGCTCTCCTTCCTGGAGGCTGGGAGGGGAAAGTCCCAACCCTTTAATCACACCTTGGTCTTTCCCGTGACCAGTCCCCATCAGGTGTAGACAATTAGGGGCTGCCCGCCCTAAGCCAATGCATTAGCATACAAAAAATCACTTTGGAGATTCTGAGGATTTTAGGAGTTGTGTGCCAGGAAACAAGAAGGAAGCCCAAATACGTATTTCATTTCACAATATCTCAGGGAGGTAAACTCAGTTTTCTTCATCAGTTATCCACTTCAGTGCACTCTAGTTGAGGACGGCACAGTGGCAAGATGGAGCTGGGGATGGGAAAGGGGAGGGGAAGCAGCCGACTAGGGCCCTGCATGCCCCAGACGGCTTTATTTACACGAGTGTCGACATATCTTTCAGAGCCATGCAATCCTCAGGCTGGCTTCTTCTGTTCTTTCATTTTTTCAGTTATTCACTCATCCAACCTTGACTATACGCTTACTATATAGCAGTCTCTGAGCTAAGTGCTATGAGCTCAAAGTCAAGTAAGACAGAACTTTGACCCCAAATACAGTTTTAGTCCAGTGGTTGAGACTGTCATGTAAAAAGGTAATAGCCGGGCGGTACCTGTGGCTCAGTGAATAGGGTGCCGGCCCTATATACCAAGAGTGGAGGGTTCAAACCCGGCCTTGGCCAAACTGCAACAACAACAACAACAAAAAGATAGCCGGACATTGTGGTGGGCGCTTGTAGTCCCAGCTACTCGGGAGGTTGAGGCAAGAGAATCCTAAGCCCAGGAGTTGGAGGTTGCTGTAAGCTGTGACCCCACAGCACTCTACCAAGGGTGATAAAGTGAGACTCTGTCTCTAAAAAAAAGGTATGCATAAGATATATTGGGGCACAAAAGAGAGATTGGCAAACTCTACCTGAAGAAGCCCGCTGTGTTATGAAGCATGGGTATGAGTTCACGTCGTAGACAAGAAGCAAGACAGGACAAAAGCATGTGGGAACAGGGAGGCAAGGTCGGGAAATGACAAGAATGTTTGCAAAGCTGGAATATAGAGTAGGTGGTAACAGCCTGTAACAGCACAAAGAGGATAGGGAGGTAATGACTGAAAGCGAGAGAGGGGGCCAAGTGTGGAGCTCGTGCCTGTAACCCCAGCCCAGGCAAGGAGATTGCTTGAGCACAGGAGTTTGAGACCAACTTGGGCAACATAGAAAGACCCCAACTTTATAAAAAATAGAAAAATTAACCAGGTATGGTGGTGTGTGCCTATAGTCCCAGCTACTCAGGGGGCTGACGCAGGATCAGAGGCCAGGCATTTCAAGCTGCAGTGAGCTATGCTCACGCAGCAGTCCCAGCAACAGAGCAAAACAAAAGAAAAGAAAGTAAGACTGGAGCGGCAGCAATCAGGGAGCCTACCGGTCATAGTCAAGAGTTTGGATTAATCTGGGGGATCATGTTGAGTCACTGGTGTTGCTTAGATAAGGAAATAAGAGTCGTATTTGTGTTTTATAAGTTTGTTATAAATCGTAATGCATTCTATAAGGTTCCCGCTGTTAGTGTCAGGGAGGGTGAGACCAGAAGCGGGGAAACCCTCTGGAGATGGATGGGTCAATTCTCCAGCTACAATTCACGCATACACAGCTAGGCTAAAGATTTGGGGAGTATAGTGAGGGAGAGAGAGTCACAAAAGGGGGTGCACAGGTTCCCAGCACAGCTGAATCCAGATCAAAGGTCATCACGTGTGTCTCCTTCTCTGAATGTGCTGGTTTTTTCTTTTTTATGTGTTACATCCTCTCATTCCACCCAGAGATGACCTCAACATGGCAGGAATGATGATTGCTAGAAACCCCAGGCCTTACATCCTTATCGCCCTTGATTTAGAAATAAAAGAGACCCTCTTCCTCCCAGAATCCTTTTGCCACGTATTAAATTTTGTGAACACACTCTGACTGGACTTCATGGACAGGGGTGGTGGGGACAATAATTCCCCAAGCTGGGGTCATGTGCCCACTCCTGTGGATTTGGACAATGGGCACATCTTGACAAGAGTGTCCTTGGAGTCACATGAAACCGAGGAAGGACATTTCCCTAAAAGAGAAACTGGTACAGTTACCAAAAGAAGCAAGGACAGAGAGTACACAGGACAGATGAAATCTTTCCTGCCACAGTCAACTTCATTGAGGTGAAAACTAATGAAGAACTGGGCTTGACAAGAAAGAGATAGTCTTCATGACTTAAAAACAACAACAACAATTTTAAAGAGTTAAAATGAACCAGATTTGGTGAGGAACAGAAAGAAGAAAGAGAGGTGGGAACAGTAGGGCTTTTCCATAATCTTACGGTTTTTTTTTTTAGAGAAAGAGTCTCACTTTGTCGCCCACAGTGGAGTGCTGTAGTGTCACAACTCACAGCAACCTCCAGCTCTTGGGCTTAGGCGATTCTCCTGCCTCAGCTTCCCGAGTAACTGGGACCACAGGCAGCGACCACAACGACCGACTATTTTTTTTGTTGCTGTTTGGCCAGGGCTGTGTTTGAACCTGCCACCCTCGGTATATGGAGCTGGAGCCCTACTCACTGAGCCACAGGCACCCCCCAATCCTACAGTTCTTATCTGGATGAGTAATTTTGGGGTGGCATATTTAAAAAATATAAAATTTATATTTTATATTTATATTTATATAAAAAAGAATGAGAAGTAGGTTTGAGGCAGGGGGCAGGGTAGATGCGAGGAGTGAGTTCAGTTACAAGTGCTTCAACCGGCCACAACAGAGAGTTCAGGAAGGGGCTTAATTTGCACTGAGGCTGGTCGAGGGTTGCGTGAAAGGGTGGGGAGCAGGAAGAGGGTGGCTAAATGAGGGTGGGACCTGCCCAGAAGCTAATGAGGAGCCCCTTCCTTTGGAGTGACAGCTGTTTCAACCACCAGTCCAGAGCCAAGCTGGCGGGAGCGAGCCCAGGGCACTAATGAACACCTAAGGAATGCACGCTGGGCTGAAGGGGGTTTCATTTCCCCCTGTTAGTGTCACAGGCTCCGTGTGGGGTGGTCCCTGAGCTGTTGCACGATGCTGTGTCACTCATGTGCACTAGTTTCTGTGCAAAAGCTACTGCTGATTGCTGGAGCTTCAGGGGACTCTCTGGGGCACCGAGGATGGGGAGGGCCCTTGTGGTTCAAGTCGCCTGTTGGGTAGAAGGCCGCTTAGAGGCAGCGGTTTCTGGAGAGCGACTCCCCTGCTGGGCTTGCTGGCAGAGAACACAAGGCGGGTGGGCAGCTCATTGGGTCTGGGAAAAGGCGAGTTGGCAGGGCTGAGGGAGCCTCCCAGCTGCTAAAACTCTCTCAACTGGCTTCATGGACTGAGAGAGAGGCAGCAGGGGCTGCCAGGGACGTGACATTTCTCCTGCTAAGTGGGAAGGGAGGCAGCTTGCACAGCTCCCCTGATTTATGTTTTGATGCTGGACAGTAAGCCTTATCTGAGGATAGGTGAGAACAAAGACCTCCGCTTTGGAATCTGTCCCAGAGCTTTACTGTCCTCGTGCAGATACGTGAGCAGAGGCCACGCTCAGCCTTTACACGTGCTTCCTCTAATGGGATCATAATCCTCCCCTTCCAAGCCCATCCTTACAGCCAGAACAGAGCTGAGATGGGGACCATCCAGAGCTGAGATCAGAAACATCCACCACAGTCATCAGAAGAAAAAAAGAAACATCCTCTTGGTCTCAAACTCCTGAGCTCAAGCAATCTACCTGCCCCAGCCTCCCAGAGTGCTAGGATTACAGGCGGGAGCCCCTGCACCCGGCTAGCCACCAAACTTTCTGACATCTATGGGCTTCTTGTGGGGAAGAAACGCCTTCTGTTCACTAGTGATGCTGGTGTGGTGTGTGTCAGCACGCACACCTGAGTGCAGAAGCTTTATACAGTCTTGGGAAAATGTCCACGGTACACTGGTAAGTGAAAAAAGCAAGTTTCAGAATAGTAGCTACAGTGGGCTACTATTAGTGGGCTATGATAGTAGCTTTGATGTCCCAAGGTATATTATGAATACGTATGTGTGTCTAGGTACTCACATAGAGTATTATAAGATTCAAGATGGTTTGTCTGCATATGTAGGTTTTAAATTTTGGCTTCACCTCTTTATTCTTATTTTTAAATTTTTGTCAGTAAATATATGGTATTGATACTGAAAAAACTTAAGGCAACAAAAGACGTAAACGACCCATCCTCCTGATCCCTTTTAGCACAAAGCCTGAAAAACAGTCAGGAATGGACCTACCAGAAACCAAGACTATCTGAAAGAATCCAGATCATCCTGCCTCTCAGCCCTCCTTGACCTCTTTGTAGGTCTGTGCCTAACATGCCAGGGTTTCTAAGTCTGTTGACCCATCTTGAAGATATGGTCACTGAGTCTGTCCCCAGCGGGAACAAGAAAAATGAAGGGTGAGTGGGTTGAGGCAGGATTTGCAGTGGGGGTGGAGGCAGTGTGGGCGCGGTGAATAAAACATGAGAACTTTTGCTGACTATGTTGGAAATTTTTGCTGCTGAATTACCTGAGAACCATATGCATATGACTGGGCTATGCTGCTCAAAAAAGCGAGTGGGACTCACTCCATTAATTTTTTAATTTAAAAAGCTTCCCTATATTCCCATCCGCAAACCCAACCCCTATTCCGGGATCATAAACCCCACCGCAAAATTTGAGTCGCTGAGTTTTTTGGAGTCTGACACAGTTGGAAGTGTGAAATGCAGCCATCTGGTAGGCCACAAAGCAAGTGCTTTTGAAGTATTTATTGCCATGAACCATTAGCTATGATTTTTAACCATGTATTGGAAGTTCTGAGCAGAAGCAATGCTTTAGCTCTGCTCAGCCAACCAGGAGCACTTGGGCGAGGTTTTTCCCCCTGAGAGCAAGTAGGTAATAGACCCAAAGGGAAAACTTAATGCCTCTCCTTCCCCTTAGGTTGTTGCGTGCTTTGTTTTGCTTTGGTAGGATTGTTCATTGACAGAGGAGTGTGCTGATGCTGAGATCAATAACCCAGGATACTCTGGGAGGCTCTGTGAGCTTTAAAAATGTTTTACAGCACTGGGTAATTAAAGAGTGGGGGAGAAGAGTCTGTTCTAATCAGCAGCATGAGTTTAAATTTTGGGCTCCCTGGTAAAGCATCTGCAAGGGCTATTACCTTTCATTAATTACACAATAAACAACTCTTCAGTGGAGAAGGGCCACTGGCTGCAGGAGGCCGGACAGGGAAGGCAGTTAGGGTGACAGTCACATCCTGGAGCCAGGGAGACAAACCTCCCCTCTGCACCTTCCTGCAGAGAAGCTCAACTCTGAGTAGGGCAGCTCCTTTCCCATGGTGGGAGACAGACCCTTTGGTCCACACATCTCATGAAATCACTCTGCGCCATTCCTCTGTCTGTGGTTGTCAGAGAACATGGGAGCAGCAAAGACAAAGAACAAAGACTTCCCCCCCCCCCCCCCAGCAATCCCAGCTGGAGCATGGACTATTGAATCACTTTTCCATGGGAGATGTTCTTGGTACTTTTCCAGATTATTTCAAGAAGGCAGGCGCTTTCTGAAAATGAGCATTCTGCTTTTGGGTTAATTTTTGAAGGGCATCTGTGATTGATTTACTGGAGTGCTAATAATATTTTGCTGTCCTCTGTTTTCTTTCCAAAGCATCCTAAACTTCTGCCTCAGTCCTGCACACCCAGCAGCTGTAGAGAAGCTAGAGTCACAGACTGAAGGACCCCACGGTATTTATAGTTTTATGGGAAGGCTGACTTGTAGGTTGGTGGCTTTCCTCCTAATCCTAATGTGAGGGACAGAGGGGGACATCTGCTGTTAAAACAGAACTGCACTGAGACTTGAGGGTTCCTGTCGTGGGGTATCTTCTCCACTGCAGATAATAAAATTATGGAAGAAAAGAGGGCCAGGGCTCCAGAGAGGCCAGTAAGAGGGGCTCTATCAAACGTGGCTGTAACACTCACAGCTGCTGGTGAGTAGCCAGCGCTGGGCTGAGCACATGTCCTGAATGATCTCGTTTAATTCTTGACAGCTCTGTGGGGACCTACTATGATGACCACATCACAGAAGGGGAAGCTGTGTTTCACAAAGGTTAAGTAACTTGCCCCCATCATAATGTTAATGTGGGATTATTCTATATGATATATTGTGTTTTTTATACCCGCTCCTGTATTCTCTAGAAGGGAGCAGGGAGGACGCATCTGGCAATTAATTCATCTTCTTTGGAAATTATCCTCTGAGTGGGAAAAACTGTTCCCACCTTTAACCCAACTCCTTCCTCAACTTCAGATACAGGGCCCACACTTGGGGGCTACATGACCTTCACATTTCTTAGCACAATGGCTTATTGGTGTTAATAGGAGCCAATTGGCTTAAAAGAGTGAGGCTTCTCCTGACAGAGGACTTATCCCAAGGGAGAAAACAGCCAAGAGAGGGGCAATTCCAAAGTATAGCATGGTGTCAGCCACTAGGATTTGTCCCCAAAGGCTATATATGGGTCCTACGAGAACCAGGAAAGAGCTGATTATCTGGTCTATTTCCATTCTTCTCTTGACATTACTATTGTGACCATGTAGCTCATTAGAGAAGCTTATTGGAGCATCTTGGTAGAAGATACTCATAGTGTTGTTTGCCTAGCTAGCCCATCTCCTTGACACTGACATTTACTGCCATGGGGCACTCTGGGCAGCTGCATTCCAGCTCTGCACCCTACCTTCCTCACCCCCTCCCACCTCACTGTACCTATTGGCACAGAGAGGGGCTCTTGTCTGAAGCTCAGCCAATCAGAACGCTTCCTAGGAACCGGGGATTGACACTGAGACAAGGTTAGTGGCTAGACCTATAGCATGTTAATAGAGCCATTTCCATCAACAGACGATGCACCAAGAAAGCTGGTCTTGAGATAGAAGAATAAATGAATGAATGAATCAATGAATGAATAAATAAATAAATCCTTTGCAGAGAGAAGAGCAGAGAAGGTGGAGAGCAAATCCTGATGGTTCCTGTCTCTTCTTCCAGCTCCTTTCTTCTGGCCCTTGCTCTGGACACACACTTTTTAAAAAAACAATAATAATAAATTCCTTTACTTCTTAAGCCAGTTCAAGACAGTTTCTACATTTGCAATAGAGAGCTCTAGCTTTTCTGAGTTGTTCGTACACCACATAAAGTGTTCATCGAAGCCATAGTGTTAGGTCCCTTTACGCCGTAGATAAATTAATTGTGCTCGGTCTTGAAGCAACAGTTTATCTCTTTATCTGTTTTCACAAGGTGGGGAAAGGAGGATGGGTCAGCTCCACGAGCAGAGAAACAGCTTAAAAGCGAATGTACTTTTGATAGTGAGCATGTTATCTTGGAATATGATGGATGGCACGTTACCTAACTGGGTTTCTTTCTCCTCTTCATGTAGCCCACAACCCTGAGGATTCGAGGAGAATGAATCCTGCACACAAAAGCAGTTACTTTTCTTTATGTCCCTGGGAAGATGTGCACCAGGAAGACTGGAAGTCTTTGCTGTTGTCACAAATCAAATATATACACTGAGAAGCCTGCAAGGGTCATAGCAGCTGGGCATGGGCAAGGGAGCGAGCAGGAGTGAGAGTCAGGTGGCTTGGGGATAAGGAGCCCAGCTGAAGGGTCAAAGGACTAAAATCTGCTGCGAAGTTTCACAGCACAGCAGGGCTGCCGACTCCGCCCTCCTGCCTCCAGGTCCCCTAGGGATAGCCAGGGGGGAAGGCGGCACCAGTGTTCTAGGGCTCCCTACAAAGTCTCACACACTGACTGGCTTAAAGCAACAGAAGTGTATTGTCTTATGGTTCTGGAAGATGAAAATCCAAAATTGAGGTGTTGGCAGGGTCATGCTCCTTTTGACACCTGCAGGGGAGAATCTTTGTCTCTTCCTAGTGTCCAGTAGCCCCAGGTGTTGCATGGTTTTCAGGGGTACAACCCCATCCCTGTCTTTCTCCTCACGTGGTCTCCTCCCTCTGTGTCTTCATGTCATCTTCCATCTGACGAGTCAGTGTCCAAATTCCCCTCCTCTACGAGAACACCAGTTGTGTTGGCTTAGAAGCCTACCCCACTGTAATATGCCTTTGTCCTACCTAATTACATCTGCAATGACGCTATTTTCACACAAAGCCACATTCTACATACTGAGTGTTAGGACTTCAACATATCTTTTTTAGGTTGGGGGCATAATTCAAATAATAGCAGCATCCATGGAGATCTGGCAAATTTGAGCTTGACTTGACCCTAAGGCGCCTGATGCAGTGGGCGTGTTAAGATACCTGATGATCTCAGCAAGCACGGTCAATTAATTGGGCATTAGAAGACAATTTTCATGAGGAACCAAGATCAAGAATTTATCATAATGGAGGAAATAACCAGCCACGTGACCCTGGGAAAAAGTCTTACTCAAAAAGAAGAAGGGCAATTTCAAGGTCAGAGTCCAGTTAATTTTGTTGATTGCCTCCAGGTCCAGCAAACCCTAGCAGGCAGGGGATCCAAGAGTGAAAGCTGAAAATGTTAAAAATCCATAAATTATGTTGGGATCCATACCTATCCCAGTGAATAATACCCCAAACAAGTTACTGTGGTCACTCTTATTCCATTTATACTCTGAGACTGGGGTAAGGACACCATACTTACAACAAAATCAGACAGGTGGCCACCATGGGGTGGGGAGAGGAGATGGCAAAGGGCCTCTCTGTTGGATCCTAATATAAGGTTTCATCCCAAGAAGAAGAAATGGGATAGGTTAGTAGGATTTCAACCAAAGGAGATGAGGCTTAAGGCAGGTCTGCTATCCAGCATAGGAACTGGAGCGTAACCTGCGCCAGCCAATGGCTTGTGGGTGGGATTAAGGCAAGGCTGATACAAAGGACGGCTCATAATTAGACACTGAGTTTATGGAAGTTTCATTGCTGGAATCTCCCATTTGCTTCTCCACCAGGAATAGGGATTATGTCCTTCCCATTTCTATGCCCATCACATCATATGGGGCTTGTTTTATACCCAGGGCTCTGTGAATCTTTGCTGGATGAAGGGACACAGGTGTCCACAACTTGGTAAGGGTTGACTCAGACACGGGGCAGGACCAAACCTCTGAAATTAAATCCTACAGGGCAGAGGTACAGGGACTGACACGTTCAGCCTTAGAGTTTATTACCTCTCCCCGCAGGGGGTGAAGAGGAGGAAACTCTGGGAGAGGGAGGGAGGAGGCGGAAAGCACTGTAACCCCTGCTGAGTTGGCTCTTGCTAATTAAGTTTCATTATTAGGTTTGTAAGGTATCAATAGCTCTTCCATATTCAAATGTAAGAATTTATTATCGTCTCAGCTGAAAGATGAGTTGGCATTATCCTTGCATTGTTTCTCTCTGTTCTTTAATTGGCTACATTAATTTCTTCTGTCTGGGAAATATATCAGAACCAACGCACAGTTACCCTGAAGAAGTCTTACTCTAGGGAAAGTGCCAAGAAATATTCCTGAGACACTTAACACTGGACCCCTATGGTTACGGTTCGCTAGTGTTAAAGACAGAATTGGGGGGAGAAATCCTGATTTCTAGTCTAATCATAAAATCCAAGACTCATAGTAATATTAGAGACTTTTTCTAATTCATAGTAACACACAGTAAAGGAACTTGAGTTGATGTTGCTGAAATCTGATCATCTGAAATTTGATCAGCACTGAACACTGCAGTGACAGCGCACCTGTTTTCCAGTCAATCAGTTTTGTTATTGGACACTAGCCTGAGATTCTGACTTAACAGGCCTGGGACGAAACCCAACAATCTGTAGTGTTATTATCAATGATGTTGTATTATCAAGTTATCACAGGGTTTGACCATGTTTTAGAATCACTGTTTCAAATGACTGACTTTTGAAATTATTTTGGCCAAGTAGCCTATCAATAGAAAACCAAACCTTGTATGGATGTAGGACCTTCAAGGAAGGCCAAAGAAGAGGGGGCCCATCAGGCTGGAGCTCTCAGTTCCAGGAATCCTCAAGTGAGGATGACGTCTGATCATAAAGGCTAGTTTTCACTGTAACCCGTTGTTTTCTAATAGTTAACTCTAAAGATGGGGAAATAGACCTATCAGCAAAGTGTCCTAAAGTCCAAGAAGAGCCCAGGCATCCCTGCTCTCTTAGAAGACCCATGTGGAAGCCAAATAGTGAAAACTCATAAAAGAGGATTGGAACAGCGCTCCCAGGCCTGCCTGCTCAGGTATCTCCCCCACACCCCAGCACGTCCACAGCCATTGCTTGAGAATTATGGGTCTGGATGTTTTCCCGTTTGCCAACATCTCTCTTAATCTGTAGCAGGCAAAATGATTGACAGGTCCAGCAGTCTATGGAAGGTTGAAGGCATAATCTACTACAAGAAAGAAAACAATTTACTAACACTCCACCACAACCACACAGAGCGCCAAGGTGCTCCAAAGCATTGCTTTCTTCTGAAACAGTTTGTATTCATTTCATTCCTTGAAAGCCTCATGGTCCTAACCCTTCACTTTGCCCAAGATTTCCTAGATCCTCCCTGGAAGGGAGGATAAAATCCCAGGCTTTGTTGTAGTATGCTTAAGTGAGTCTTAAGAATGAAACAATCCCAGTGCAGCCTTCAGACCATCTCCTCTATCATATTTTCAAAGAGTGACTATGATAAAAAACATTGGCTTTTTTACTATGTCTTACAAAAAACTCTGCTCCCACCAGGATGAAGTGAGGGATTAATAAAGGAGATGAGAGAAACAAAAATCTCAGCCTCGGCATATGTGGTCTTGATGGGATCTGGCTGGACGGTTAGGGAGGACGAACACATTTTAACACACATTTTCCCCACATTTTGACGTCCTGAAATTGGATTTATTTGGTAGTTTTTCTCCTTAGCTCTATATAAAATAATACATTTTTTGTACATTTATAACAGATGATGACTTCGAGTCAGCAAAACCCGATAATTTGGACTTGATTTTCCTCTTTCCGAAAGTAGCTTATCCCAGTGACCTCATATCAACATCCTTGGGGCATAACTCTTCAACTAACTTGGGATTTGCTATGAAGAAATAACAGCTTTTATCAACTGCCTCGATGGATGAAAGAAAAGACAGCATTTCTAAGATCTGCCAATCTAGCGACACTACTTTTTGTTTAAAACAAAGGAGTCCATTAACGCAATCAGCAGCAGCTTTTTAATACCTCCTGTGTACCAAGTAGAATTCTAAATTTGAATATATATGTGTATATATTTGTGTATTTATATATATGTATATATGTAGGGGTGTTTTTTTTTTTTTGGGTAGTCACATTACAAAAAATAAAAGGAAACAGGTAAAATTAATCTTGACAATATAGTAAGGCACTTCTGCAACATTTAAAATAAACAGAAACAAAATTGCAATAGAGAATGTCAATTCCAAACAAATCCTACAGGTTCTGCTGAGTCTCCCATTGAGTGGAGGGGCTCAAGTCATCATTAGGAGACAATTTGTTTTAAAAGTGTCATCTTAAACTACAAGGATGTCCTAGATTTCCTTCCTTTTTTTTTTTTTTTTTTTTTTTTTGAGACAGAGTCTCAAGCTCTGGCCCTGGGTAGAGTGCTGTGTCATCACAGCTCACAGCAACCTCAAACTCTTGGGCTTAAGCGATTCTCTTCCCTCAGACTCCCAAGTAGCTGAGACTACAGGTGCCTGCCTCAATACCCGGCTATTTTTTGGTTGCTGTTGTCATTGTTTTTAGTAGGCCCCGGCAGGTTCGAACCCATCAGTGTCAGTGTATGTGGCCGGTGCCCTACCAACTGTGCTACAGGCACCACCTGGATTTCCTTCTTTTTAAAGGCTGAAAAGTAATGGTCTTTTTTTTTTTTTTTTTTTTAAGACAGAGTCTCAGTACCATAGCTCATAGCAACCTCAAACTCTTGGACTCAAGCAATCCTCTTGCCTCAGCCTCCCCAAACTAGCTGGGACCACAGGTGCCCACCACAATGCCCAGCTAATTTTCCTATTTTTAGCCTGTAATGGTCTTTTCTCAAGTAGGTAATTCTGAGATGAGGTCTAATAGATGAGAAGTGGCTTGCTGTGCTAAAATGTGATACAAGAGGGCTCCAAGTGGCAGGAATAGTCAGAGCAAAACTCTTGTAGTAGAAACGAATTTGGAGCGTTTCTGGAGCAGAAGGAGGATGGTTGTGGCTTTAGCAGAATGAGTGTGTGCTACATGAGTGCAGTGGATGGTGGGGAAGGATGAAGGGTAGGCCAGGAGGGGCAAGAGGGCACCAGGAAGGAGAGGGAGACAAGCATCAGTCATGAAGGGCCCTGTGTGTGTCGTGAAGAGGACTTGGGGGGCGTGGCGCTCAGCCACATACACTGGAGCTGGTGGGTTCAAATCCAGCCTGGGCCTGCCAAACGACAACGATAATTACAACAAAAAACTAGCCAGGCATTGTGGTGGGTGCCTGTAGTCCCAGCTACTTGGGAGACTGAGGCAAGAGAATCAATAGAGCCCAAGTGTTTGAGGTTGCTGTGAGCTGTGATGCCACAGCACTCTACCCTGGGCAACATAGTGAGACTCTGCCTCAAAAAAAAAAAAAAAAGAAGACGACTTGGGAAATGATGTTCATTTTATATATCTTATTTTTATTTAAAAATCAAACTAGTTTCTGGTGACCACTGCGTTTGTTTTTAAAGTATTTACATCTGGTTGTTTAACAAGCAACTCTGGAGCTTTGCTGGAGACTGATGTTTAGTTTTTCAACATGAGGTGTCCAAAAACTTCCCCCCACCTCCATTTTCCTCTTTCAAAGCTAGGACACTTTCTTTTGGCATCTCTCCTCTTTGCCATGATTTTCCCAAGATTACTTGGAGTGATACTGAGTTCACACCTGCGAGTTCCTCCAATGCTTGAGGATGGTGTTGGCCAAACAGGCCAGGAGATGGGAACACATTTTCAGTGAGTCAATTCTTTTTTACTAGATCATCTCGTAATTGTCACCTTCATTCCTGTTTTTATGGTATCTGTCCATTCTTTTCAGTTTGAAGATACCACTCGATGGAGAAAGTAGAAGTATCATAGCAAGTGAATTAATTTCTCTTTTTATTGGTTATTAGCATTATATAATTTTTCTCTACCTTCCCATTTTTTGCTCCAAACTTCCCAATCCTTGGTGAATATTTAACCTGAGTTTGGGTTCATACAAAGTATAATTGCTTTCTAAATATTAGGCCAGGTGAGGCCCTGGGATTCACACCTAAAATCTCAACACTTTAGGAGGCCAAGGTAGGAGGATCACTTGAAGCTTGAGGTCAGGAAATCAACACTAGCCTGGGCAACATAGCAAGACCCCATCTCTACAAAAAAATTCATTAACTTGGCATGATGGGGAGCATCTTTTCTGGAGGCTATGGTGCGAAGATCACTGGAGCCTAGTAGTTTGAGTTTGTGGTGAGCTATGATTGTGCCACTGTACTCTGAGACACCGTTTCAAAAATATATATATATATGATGTATATTGCTTCCTAAATATTAGAGTTTGTATCACTGCTTTGTCTTCTCTGTTTTAGACAATTGATGGTGGTAATCACCTTTTTCCCAGATGTCCCCAAATCACAGCATTTTTGGCTCTTCAGTTCCATGTATGCCCTATATTGACCAGTCCTTATATTAGTCACGACTAAGCTGAACATCACAGCCCTCCAGCCCAGTTTATTTAAGCCAGAAGAAACCAGATGGGTTGACGTGATTGGGAAGTTCACTAATGTCGAGCACAGTAAGATCTAAAGTCTTACAGATGTCAACAGGCCTCTGTTTCTGACTTTTGCTTTTTGTTTTGTTTTTCATTTTTTTCCATTGTTGAAAGGCTCTCTAGCTTGACCTCACCAGCCAAAAAAGGATAAGAGAAAAAAAAAGAGTCTTTTTCCTGATAGCAGCAGCAAAAGTCCCAGATAAGTCTTTTATTGGCTCATGTCACAGGCCCACCCCAAATCAGTCCTTAGGGGCATACAGTGTTCTCAGTGGCCAACTGTGGGGTACACTCACCACTCACGCCACACAGCTGTGAATGGTAAAGGTGACTCTTCACAGGAACCTCAGTCGGAGCTCTGTATGGGAAGCGGGGATGGATGGATAATAGGTAAGGGCTTCTCCCTTCACCTGTCACTTGGTTTGTTTTCTTCTTTCCACTTGCCCTGACTCTACATTAACTGATTTACAATTGATTTTTTGCCTTGGTTGTTGAAAAAGCCCCTTCCCTGGTCTTCCATCTTCCATTTTCTTCGGCATAGCCATG
The DNA here is from genome assembly GCA_963574575.1 of Galagoides demidoff. Taxonomy (NCBI): domain Eukaryota; kingdom Metazoa; phylum Chordata; class Mammalia; order Primates; family Galagidae; genus Galagoides; species Galagoides demidoff. Next base: position 5,532 of record CAUYQV010051407.1, on the reverse strand, counting down.
CTGTACAATCTGGGGGACACAGTTTCCATGAAAGTCTATGAATGTGCTGGGCAACCCCGTGATCTGACCCTCTCCCCAAGGCCACTCCCTGCCTTGGGATACCCACAGTGTACCACGATCTTCAGAGGCCACCAGAGCCAGGAGAAGATCAGAAAGATGATCATACAGAGAAACAGTGTCTGTAAAGGACGGGGACTGGCATGTCAGAGAAGAGCAGGACGGAGCAGCTACCTTGTACTGGCCCCGCTGATGAGAGATGCAGAACCATGCAAGAGATGGTCCCAAACACAAAGAACGTGAGATCCAGGAGAAGGAGAGAAGCCCACAGGGACCTACCACAGACACCAGCATGGAGGAGGGGCCCCCGAGTGGCACTGCCCATCTTCCACGCACAGCTTGTGGCTGGGGTGATGCAGACAGCATCAGGAGAGAGGAGGCATTTGAGCTGGCCTTGCAAGATTGGTAGGTTTTACTGGCTAAGAGGAGGTGGGGGTGAGCAAGCGTGACAAAGTGAATAGCACAAATGAACCACGGCCAGTTGGACACGAGGTCAGAGAAGAGTGAGTGGTTGAGACCGGCTGGTCGACAGGGTGGATGATGAAACTGAGTTTGGGCTAGATCACGGAGGATGTTTGAATGGCGTTGGGTTTTGAAGACAATGGAGATGGGCTAGGTTGCTGAAAAAGAAGTACAATCCCAAGGACAAGCAGACATCTATCTGATGGTCTGGAGGGCTGGGATGTCCCTGGGATCCCACATGGGAGCCTCTTTCCCAGACTGCTGTGCCGTGGGCAATGGACATTTTCCTGCCCTCAGCAGGAGGCATCAGGCCTGTCACCTCAGCAACCAAGACTTGGGCCCCAGATTCCAGCACATGGGCCTCGGAGCCATCTTATACTAACTCCTTATTCTTATTCTTGTCTGTTCTTTGCCCCCATTCAGGCTGTGTCGTTTGGATTTTCTGGTGTAACAGAGGAGGACCCAGGGGGTTACAGTGGGTCTTGGAGCAGGCAGGGGGCAGAGCAACAGAGAGACGCAGTCCTATTTGCATGCTCTCTGCCTGGTATAATTTCCCAGCTGGCCTGAAAGGTCAGCCAGGGGATCTTGTTTGTGAAAGCAGAAAGGAGCATAAGTTGCTGACCATTTCTTCCTTAACTCTCTCTCCCTCCCTTCTACCCTGGGACTGGGAGTCGGGTTCAGCTTCTTGCCAGGAGCTTTCCTTCCTTGTCAACTGACTGCCTTTCTTTCTTCTCCTCTCAAAGGGAAGGGATGGATTTCTTGGCCGTATTTCTGATAGTTTCTGAAAGGCCTTCACTTCTCTGCTGGCAGAGCCTGGCTTGTGCAACATGACGCGGTATGTGTGGCAGGACTTGACCCCAAGGTGCCCTGGGAAACAGGCTTCAGAAAGGCAGGCTCCGGGGTCCCCCTGGAGTGGGGAAGAAAGGGAGGGGTGGTAGAACTCGGATTCATCCGTGTAAGGTGGGAGGCGTGGCCCATCTGAGTGGCCTCCCATTGCCTAGGACGCCAGGCCATTCAGATAAGGTCACAGATGTCTCTTCTCTGGTCCCGACTAGTTCAGAAAGTGCTGGGCAATGAACAGATGCCCAGATGTCCTGCGGGGAGGATTCATTTCTGTAAGATTTTTTTCTACTTCTTGGCTGCATTTCAACAAGTGCCGGCCCCTAATTTCTTTCCTTATGGTTCTGCTGCTGGCAGTAGGATTAGGAATAGATCTTTCTAAACCAAAACGCAGGTACCTCTAAACCCAGCTCATCAGAGGAACAGATGTTGACCTATTATTGGTTGGAAATATTACTGGGCTTTGATTTTGGATGCAATATATCAGAGAACGCCCACCACACGCACACACCCAACACACATACCCCTCTTGGAAGGAAGCCCATCATGGACTCTTTGTAAGAAGGAAGTTCTCTGCAAAAGAACTTCTGGTTGAGTCAGACCCAGGTAATAAACCCCAGCTCAGCCACTTGCCTGTGAGACAGGGCAAGTCACATTCAGAGCATCAGTTTCCACAGCTGTAAAGAGGATGAGAGCAGCATTCAACCTCACTGTGATGTCAGGTCTACAGCAGGTAATGCCTGTAATGGGTTTAGCACAGAGCTTGGTACATGCAAAGCACTCAATAAATGGTATCTGCAGTTATTATTAAGGGGATGGCTTTGCTGTTTATGTTTGACACTGCTTAACCAAAGGAAGGAGAACGGTCCCAAGGTGGGTCCACATGTTCCCAACTACTGTTGCTTCCACAGACAGGCCAGGCAGCTGTTCCAAAATAGCATCCACATGGGGGCCAATTTAACACAATATTAATTTTAAGATGCAGTTGGTCATCCCTGGGCTCCAGCGTCTTCCCACTCACATCTGGCACACTGCCCCACAGAGCCCGTCTTCTCTGTGACTTCCAGACTGACCTCAGGAGGGTGGTTGTGGCTCAGCTATTCCAGGGTTGTTAATTTTATGCACAAACCACATTATCACATGCGTTAAATGGTCTCATTAGTTTTTCTGCTGATATCCAGCTTTGAAATTATTGCTCTGACTACAGAGCCCCCGCGGACACGAGCACTCATTATTTTTAGGGATAACACCCCCACGTACACATAAATCTCGAGCAACTGCCATCTGAGTTTTCTCTGTGGTTCCACTGGCTCATTAGATTGGAGAAGTGGTTAGCTCAGAAACCACCACTTTGCTATTCAGTTGGGACAAAGCAGATAGAGAAACTCAACCGCACAAATCTTGAGGGAAGGGAGCTGGGTGCACAGGTGAAAAAGATCAGATGCTATGGTGGACCACAAGCTCGGAAACAGTCAACAGCGCAACTCTGTTCACATGCCTGATGCTGATAGCGGCAAATGTGTGGGCATCTGTCACTTATGTGCCACCTGGTTGGTCCCCCAAAGAAGAAGCTTGAGACAAAAGACTCATTACATCAGACAAAATTTTCAAGGAGGTTTTATTGAAGGTAAATCTCTATGATGACCCTTTTAGCTGAGTGTCAGAATGTTAACATTTTTAATTTAATCTTTACAAGGCTCAGAACCTTTACTCCTCAGAGAGTTCTTTTAAGATAAAAAGTACTGGCCAGACACGGTGGCTCACACCTATAATCCTAGCACTCTGGGGGGCTGAGGCAGGTGGATTGCTTGAGCTCAGGAGTTCAAGACCAGCAAGAGCAGAGTGAGGCCCTGTCTCTACTGAGGAAAAAAAATAGAAAAATTAGCTGGGTGTCATGGTGAGCACCTGTAGTCCCAGCTACTCCAGAGGCTAAAGCAGGAGGATAGCTTGAACCTAAGAGATTGAGGTTTCTGTTAGCTATGAAGCCATGGCACTCTACCCAGGGGGAGGGAATGAGACTCTGTCAAAATTTAAAAAAAGAGAGAGAGAAAGATAAAAATTACCTCATTAGGTTTTGATTGTTGAAATCATACATGATACTATTCCAAAGCCCTCTCCAAACAAAAAGTGGAATTGGAGCAAAGTGCACACACAAGAAGATCCTGTAGGCCATGTGTTCTCTTCATCAGCCGTGAGATGTGGGTATCAGTGGGGCTGGGCACGGCCCCCTCCAGCCCTGCTCTCGGGGCGATTGCTGGGCAGCCTTCTTTGCTTTGGAGCCGACACTTGGAAAGAGTGAGCGTCTCCTTCTGACAGGGTATTTATGACAGGCACTGAGGTGGGGAGGGTGGCAGAGAGGGTGGGACGCTAAAACTGAAATACTAAGAGTGGTTTTTAGGAGGCATTGATAGATTTTTTTGTTTCTTCTGTTTCTCTGAATCAGACCCCTCCATGGGAAATCAAGGAGATGGAAACTCTAGTGCTGCTGTCTTCCGTAACATGAAGATGGCTGTGCAAACCGTGGGTGTGTCTCACCAGCAAACCCAGGAATCGCAAACCTCAGTTCAGGAGACCTTCAGCAGGCAGCCCTCGTGCTGCTGCTTCTAAGCCAGCACTAACCTGGCATGTCCCGGCCCTCCGCAGAGGCGTTTACCCATCCTCAGAGTCAGTTAGCATCCTTCCTCCCCGTTAGATACTCAGCTCCGTGAGACTAGGTCCACGGAGGCCCAGCACAGAGCCTGGTGGTGCCCAGAACATATCTGTGAAAGAAAGAATCGCAGCTACATATCCACATGCTCTATATTAAGAGCTCTGAGCTGAATCATCCCCTTGTGGTTGTATGTGCTTGAAAACGAAAAAAGTATTTCTTATAAATGATTTTTAAAAATCAAGTTACAGAACATTATGTACTTTATAATTCCAGTTCTGCAAAACAGAGAAAGAGATGGTGATGCCGGGCGCGGTGGCTCACGCCTGTAATCCCAGCACTCTGGGAGGTCAAGGTGGGTGGATTGCCTGAGCTCACAGGTTCGAGACCAGCCTGAGCCGGAGAGAGACCCCACCTCTAAAAATAGCCCCAGGCTTTATGGTGGGTGCCTGAAGTCCCAGCTACTTGGGAGGCTGAGGCAAGAGAATCCCTTGAGCCCAAGAGTTTGAAGTTGCTGTGAGCTATGACTGCATGGGACTCTACCAAGGGCGACAAAGTAAGACGCTATGTTAAAAAAAAAAAAAAAAGACCAAGAAAGAGGTAGAAAGAGACAGAGAGAGATCTAGAGACCATCAGAGAAGACAGGAAGGCTACTCATGACATATTAATGGTGGTTTTCATGGGGTGGTGATCCGTGTTTGCCTGCACTGCTCAAAAATTTTATAATGCACATGTATTAGAAACATTTTGTTAAAGTTATTAACAGGTAAATGCTTTGAAACATGCGTCTTATGATGGTGACTTGGCTTCATCCGCTGTACCACCTTATTTATGTGCCCTCTTTTTCTCCCGGGGCTGTAATTTTTATCTTAACTTGAAGAACCAGATTATAGGGGAGAAAGCAGAATTCACAAAGCTCCTGGCAATCTGGAGGCTGATTTCCTCCAAGCAAGCAAATCTCTTCGGGGAGGTGAGGAACAACCGTACTGAATGGAGAGGTGATCTCAGGTCAGGGCATTAAATAGATGTGTGGCTTTTCCCAGAGTTGGCTGAAAAAATCAAGTGACTTCCTCTACCAAGAAGTTACAGTTTGATGATGAGCAGACTTTCCTCCCAGCCTCACAAGCCTCAGTTTGCATTCTCCCAAGTGCTGGCCTCATGGTCTGCTCTCTGAGTTGCAAGCTATCTTACCAGGTACCAAGGGGACATGTGGGAGGGCCGAGGGCTGGAGGTTGATGTAGAACAGGGCAGGACAGAGTGTCCAAGAAAAGAAGAAACCATTGCCTCTGTCCCGGGGAGGTTTTTAATTTACTTGACCTTTCTTTTACCCCTTTTAAAATTATCTTCCTGGCTCAGCGCCTGTGGCTCAATCGGCTAAGGCGTCAGCCACGTACACCTAAGGTGGTGGGTTCGAATCCCCAGCCCGGGCCCGCCAAACAACAATGATGGCTGCAACCAAAAAATGGCTGGGCGTTGTGGCGGGCGCCTGTGGTCCCAGCTACTTGGGAGGCGGAGGCAGGAGACTC